>CABEEJ010002883.1:0-72090 GCA_901482245.1 Timema douglasi
ATGTTTTTATCTTTAAACTATTTTTATTTCTCTATCTCTATTATTTCTCTTCTATCTACTTTATACATAAGTTATACACGCACGTCTCACACCATGCTACTCGTATATGTGATATATTTAAATGTCCTGTTTTTTCTAAAAAAAAATTATGGTCACCGTAGCTATAGCTATCAGAAATAAATGGGTAAATTAGCATAGCACAAAAATTAATTCTGGTATAGCCATAAAAACAAGCATGTTGTGGTATAGTATAAGACAAAGAGAGTAGCCACCAAATTTGGATGATAAATAATTAATAATAATATTATTTAGCACAGCATCTTACTACCCGTTCGGGTTATACGCTTTAAGTACTAATTACTCTAATGGATTAATAATTGGGAAGGTTGAACTAGAGGAAGTAAACCCGCATTTGCGTGGAAGGAGAGTGGAAAACCGTTTAGGAAAAACCACCCCCAGTTCACCCAACCGAGATTCGAATCTCGATCTCCCCGTCCTCAGCAGTAGAGCTCAACACGACAAGCGCGTTAGCCAACTACGCCACCGAGGCGGGTGATAAATAATCAATAGCTATTAATTTAATTTAAATATGTTTTCAATTAAATAATTGTATCATAGAATACTATTTTTATTTATTAAATGTAATTTTATGGCAAGAAAATTGAAAATATTTTTTTACTCCGTTTTTTTTAATATATTGTTTTATTCTTCTTAGGGTTGCGGTAGTTGGTCTTTAATACTTCTATATATTTATAACTACACAACATCACGTTTCTTTCAAAATAATATCCTGGGCTGTGCTACATGATTAATAGTCTAGAAATTGTTAGAATATTTCATTACAATTAGCCAGTCCACTTTCCTCCCGATATGGGTTGGTTAGTATTAAATGTAATAAGCTCGGAGATAAATCCAGAAAAAATAATTAAAGCAACATTTATTTAATCTCAAAATTTCAAAATAATCATATACAATTTTAAAATTTATGTAAATGAACCTAAACATAAATCTTTTTTTTTTTAAACAACAAAGCACGAACTTTTCCATTTACCGTTTCATAAAATCTTGTAAAGAAAAGTTTCGCTTACCAAAAGAGATTTCCTTTCTCCAGTTTCGCTATAAATTATAACCAAACATGTCATAGCAATCTCTTTTATATCCATTTAAGTGACGCACGTAGCACATGAATCAGCGCGATGTAGTCCAGAAATACAAACAAAATGGCACAGGGGACAGGTTGGAGAAAGTTTGGATGTTCTGGAAGAGTAATTCCCTCTTTTGTTTTCCTTCTATTCGTGGACAATAATTCCATTTGTTGCTTTCTTTTGGTCTATGTGGCATCTCCTTTTTTTAAAAAATTTTGGTCCTCTGCAAGTTAGTGAAATATTCATCAGTGAAAGTTTTACACACATTACAGTGCTACTACTTATGTTGTGCTAAAAGGATACAAGTAATTATACAAAAACTAAAAGCAGAAGTACACAGCCTTACCCCTGGCAACGGTTTTAATTGTTTCAAATAGACAGGAAAAAATTAATCTTACTTTATTTATTTCAACACAGTTTTAAACTAACTTAAACCATAAATAAAATATCTTTAAAACTCGTGCATCAAGCTCCACATGTTCATGCAAATAGGGTACTAATGTTTAAATTTCAGAACTCTGAGTGTGGTAGATATCGTGCAACCCTCATGGCAGACACACAAATACAAAAACTCTTCAATCTTTTTATATGTGGTAACTTTATAGAATCTGTACACAAAAATGTATTAAAACATAACGGATAGCACTTTAACCTAAAAGTGATAAAACATATAAGGTAAAATAAATAACTTCTTAGAGCAAGGGATGTTTCACATTCAAGTCTAAAAAATAATAATATTAGTGAAAATCATTGGCGTAACAATGTGCCATGCGAAGCACGCATATAAGTCCCGCAGCTAGGGTGCGAAATTTGTCCAATTATGTTAATAGCCTGGTGCAGAAAGCAAACATAATGACAGTCACAATTCTAAGAAACATTTTAGAAATATAAAGGCGGAAACGTTCACTTAAACTAATAAGCATGACGTCCAAACAATTCAATGGAGATAACAATGTCTTACATATTTTAAGTGAAGCGCAAGCATTAGCAATGGTGATAACGCTGCCTTAAATAATGTTGCTTGAAACGCAAGTATTTACTATACTAACATGATAATCAATGGTAAAAACGCCCCCTTAAGCTATTAGGCATGACGTGCGGACAATTCAATAGTGAAACTGCCATCTTAAACATTGTTGCGAGAAAGTGCATAATATAACAACGTTATTTACCTGTATAAAAGCCCAAATACATCTACCTCTAATACAAACATTCCTATAAAAGGTATTGAATCCTCTAACAGTTTGACAAGGACTAATGGGAAGATGGCAGAACAGACGTGCGAGAAAGAGGAAAGAACCATATCACGTGACGTCAAACTGAGCTATCATAGATCCAGTGCCCTGCTCTTATGGTTTAGTCTTTATTTATCTACAGCCTCGTTGGGCTACTAGTGCCGCACGTCCAACTAATCTTGAGGGGAGTCCTATTTGAAAAGGATGTCCGTGACCTTGAATCCGGGCCCATAATTGGTGAGTAAAGGCCGATACACACAGAATGCCAAGCTAAGGTGTGCTGTGCTGTGCTGTCCTCTGCTAAGAATTTGTCAATTTGGTTTCACACTAATTGCTAAGTTAAGCCATGGTATCTCTTTTAACTCCAGAATTCAGTGTTTTTCTTTCTGGTTTGTCCAGTGAAGTTTTGTTATGATGGCGTTCTCCAAAATGTCTTGTTTAAGTTCAGATGATAGTACTGAGGAAAAAAATATGCTGCTGTTTTGAAAGATGAAAATTTAGGAGGTGGAGGTTTGACTTGTTCAATAACTCTTCCCTTTTAAAATAAACATATTTATTATATATAAAACATAAATATAATATTACTCAAATACACGCAAAACCAACTTAAAACAAAACTTCAACACTTCTTTAGTTACTTTCACTCAACACGGAGTCCAAGCTGCATTATGCGTATGCGCAAAGTAGGATGGCTCAAGATTGGAGATGGAAAAATTGCCCAGCCAGCAATTGGAAAACACATAACATGTTGTAGCAATGCATATCTTAGCTTTGCTTCACTTTCTGTGTGAACCAACACATTTAAATACATGGTCCGCTATTTTTCTAAAGAATTAGCAGAGCAAATCTTAACTTAGCTATGCGTTCTGTGTGAATCGGCCTTAAGCCAGGGACAATATTGTAGCGTTTAGCACATTAACACTACAGATCTTAAATCTTATTATGCTTAATCTTACACTAATGAGATAGATATGTAGAAGGCAGATTTCAGAGGAAATTTACCGGCACTTTTTAGGAGAAATTGTGAGGAGCCATCTAGGAAAAAATTTCTCAGTTTCGCACAACCTTGTCCATTCTCAACACTTATAATAAGCATCTTATTATTTATTTTGGTAGATCGGGGCTCAAGTTATTATTATGAACACTAAAATTAAAGAAACCTCGTGGCGTGTAAGACGTAATTCGATTTATATGTATCAATTAAATTAAGTTTAAAAACCATTTGGGTGTACTAAGAGGGATTTTTTTCTAAGTAGATTTACACACACTCTCCATGAAATTGCGGGTATACTTGTCATAAATTAAACCTCTTCATCCTTTATCTACTAACGTAATTAGTGTATTTGTGTATAATCTGAGCGGGTATTTTAGAAGTGATGTTAAATAACCTAAATGGCTAATCGAGAAACAGTGCCACTCCCGAATAGTCTGACAACCTTGGTGATTGGTACACAATATCATCTCCAAATAAAATATAATAAAAACGCGTTGATCGTAGAACCTGGGGTTGTTACTAGTGTACGTGATGGGCTAAAAACTTTTAATCCTTCACAATAAGGGATGCCACATATATTCACCTAAATATCCTTCCTTTAAACCACTAATCAAACCACATTCAACCATGTGTTTCAACTCACTACGCTCTCAGCTAATCTGAACTAATTTTGGTTACATGCTTCATCTTATTAAGACTCCCAAGGCAATGGCGTGATCAACTAGCCGATTAAACTAATGTTTACACCTTTAAAGTTCGGAGTAATGTGATAGAAGGAAGGAAGGAAGATCTAGCGCATACGCCTTGAACTCTCCACCTGTCAACCACTCGAGCTACGCGTGGCACGAGATTGATTCCTCCCTTTCAACAAAAAAACAACGACACAATTGGAGGAATGATTTCACCTTCTCCTTCCCTTCTTTCATCCGCAAATTTGATCATATAAATTGGGATGTTTGACCCAGAAAGATTGTATTCGTTATCCCCTCATAGACTTGAGAGGTAACGTTGCTCATAGTAACCAGCTACCAGAAGCTCGATAGTAGGTATGGTATGAATGGTCTCGCCGTTAAGGTGAAGAAAAACACTTAGGGTGATATAAACTCTCTTTTATATAATGCTTGTGAAGCTTACTTGAGCTCTAAAGTACCTTATAAAGTATTATCTGAGCTTTGATTTATTGACTAGCAGGCTCACTGACTCTATTTAATTAAATTTATTTAGTAGTTTAATTGTACTGTTAGTTTAAGAATAGCTTACCCTCACAAGGTTATAGTCTCATGTTGCTGGGTGACAGCGCATATAGGTGTATCATTATGATGCATGGAGCTCCACTTTAATATTTTACACAGGTTTGTGTGTTTATGTTATTTCTAGTTAATCACAGCTTGGCGTCCTTAAGAGCCATTTTGTGTGTTTTATTATCATCTTTTGTTTCGACATCATTGTCTTAAAGCTTAAGGTTACTCTCAGTGGATGTGACGGTTTTTGGAACATGACTTTAATCACAGAATGGGTTTAATATTATTATCACTATTATTTTTATTATCATCACTATTATTAAACTTATCTCCAATATGACACCAAACGGTGGGGTCGTCTCACAGAGATCTATTTCAGATATCAGAGCTCTCCTTTCTATTGCTTTGCACCTTCCCGGCCGTGGCTGGGTTCAAGGGGGATTTGTCCACCGAGTGTTTTCTTATGCTATGGTCTGTATAGTGTGTATGTCTCATTATAGGCTTTGATGCCTATTATGATATTATCTTTATAGAGGCTTTCCTAATTAGTATTGTGCCTATTAATTAGACCTTTAAATAATCTTAATTACCCATACGTGCCATCTACTTGTGGCTTTATTTAATTATATTAGAGATCTCCTTACTCTTTTAAGCATATAGCTAGCATCCAATACACTTTTATACTAATGGCCCATTATGGGTGTTATTTCTTAATATTGATTCTATTAAGTTGTAATGTTCTCTATAGATTTCTATTATCAAATATTAATTATTGATTTTCATATTTTTAAAACGATTTTGTCTAAATTGTTATCTCTTGTTTAGTCCCAATAAGGGGACACATGCAAATTTTGCTATTTTTTTGTATACAGAGGAAAATATTCTATGTTAACTTTCTCTTTATATATCTCCCTCTTTCATTTACCCAATGTATGTAAATATATATTAAAAATACTAAATGGGTCACTAATTCGTGATTTCCCAAGTGTTACTGAAATAACACCGCCCGAGCCACGACTCAAACTGTCGTCATTCAGAGAGGAGACTCTACTTTATATTTGACCTAGGCAAGACTCAAAAATGACCTGACCAGTTCTGGAGCTTTACCTTTTAAGCCTGAGTCATGGTCTGTCTCAACCAATCAACTTTATCACTTTCTCCCTGGTGGTGAAAGAGAGAAATTAAGAAAATTACAAGGTTTTACGATTGAATTAATAAGTTTATGCGCTTAGTGAATTATTTTTTTCCAAACCAAATTTTCCAATTATAGTTTTCACCCTTAAAAAATCACTTGAAAGCTGGGACCTGATAAACTATGTTCATTACATCCAGTAGGGAAGCAAACCCTTAATTTCCCGTCAACATTGAAGTGTACATGATGTGACTGATGTCTTTGTACACGTGTCCAATGATGTGGGTCCTTATATTTGCAATAAATCTCCTTATAATTTCAGCCAAAATATAATCAGCCTTTAATAGATGTACCACTTCGGAATGTATTGTATTTCTCTCTCATCATATCATCTTTTTATATCTTTGAGATAAAGCTAAATATTACACATACAGTCATGAAGAAGTGTTAAAGAAAAATTAGTTCAGCGAAGACGGAAACGTTAATGCGATAAAAAGAAATTTAAACTAGTATTGGAACTTATCACCCTTCCCCGCTAATTCCCACACAGCCAAAAGTTTGAATAGCTTTCTCACCATAAGCACGTCAATTTTACTTCTCCACAGTGTTGGTACTGCTGTAAAATTGTAATGTGGAACACGCTCACTTATTAACGTAAAGGAAAACAAGGAAAAATGACAAAAAGTAGCACCTATTGAGTCCTCTCTGCCATTCTCAACTCAAAGGGACTGATGAAAAAGAGGACGTGAAACTAGTTTGGTGAGTCACATACATCCTTCTTGTACTTAAATGAAACTAGCTATATCCTTTTTGTTGTTGTTGCAGCTGTGATTCTCGATGTTTAACCAAAGTTGAAATAAAACAAATCAAAATGAATTTTCCCCTGATTAAAAATATCAATATAACTCAAAAATAAGTTTTTTTATTTAATTGGTGAATATTTTGGTTCTACTTTAAGGGGATATTTAACAGTATCCACAATAAATATAACACAATTTATTAGAACAAGCCAGTATATGTGGACTCACGATAGAGGTGTCGGGTTCATCAAGTCTGGTTTTCTGGAGAAGGTCAGATCAAGGTTATAATTATGGTTTCTTATACTGAAGTTTTTTCTAATTTTTTTCCACTCTCCTTTCAAGTGAATGCAAGCACATTTTAAAAAAATCCATTTATTAGCCATAATTTAATGGTTTAGTTAAAATAAGCACTGCCTGGATGGACGGATGTGGATGTATAATACGGGAAGAGAAATATTGAGTCAATTTTGTTTGTAAACATTTTAATTATTTAAAATAACTAAACAATAAACATGTGTGTTTCATAAAATATTGTGGGATGGTCTCACAAATGAGAATCTGTGGCTTGATCACATAATCATATTTAGGTTGATTTACAATTAGTGTCTCAAATATTATTTTCATTTGTACCACTAATAATTATGAAGTGATTGTGCATCAAATCACGGGTTAGCCTGGGACAGGGTTGGAAGTTCATGATTTTGAGATGAATTCTCGCCCTCATGGTGACTGCCCCTGTGTGTGAGGTGAACCTCGTCTGGAAGTCCTTGCAGAGTGTCTCCTCGTTGCAGCAACGTCTAGGGGTTTTTCCAGATGGGTGGCTAAATCATTGTAGAAGTTGTCTGTGTGAGAGCGACTGGAAGAAGGATTACCCTTCCCCAAACTCACCACAAGCTAAGCAGTTGGTAGCTAATACCTTCGAGGAAAGCTGATAGGGCCCTCTGCACGAGGTTACTGATGGGCAACTTTCGGGACCTTTTTAGGGTTATTCATAAGGCTAGGTGTCTCACTTACTCTAAGGCCCTAAACGGGGTGAATTAGGCAAAATCCTTCTTTATGGTAGTTTCTAAGTTGGAATTTTTATTCCCAATTGGGAAGCCTTAAATTCTTTTGAGCAGGGTGATGCCTAGGCTTTGCCTTAACTCCGTAACGTGGACACCCAGAACTCATGGAAGGAGGACCTAACTCTTCCTGCTGATGGAAGTTCATCCAAGGCCTAAATGTCCGGTAATGCCGGGGATTGAAGGCAGACACAGGATTATCGGTCTATAAGTTTCTCGCTGCGCGTGCTTACGCGCCTAGCTACACTCGAAGGACATAAACAACCATGATAGGTTAGAGGTGTTTGTTCCCAAGACGCTACATCTCACATGGCATGTGTATTCCACTTTTACAAGTCTCTTACATATATAAGATGTCAATCTAGAGAAGTAGCGGTGTTCTTAAGGTCGATCAGTGATCTGATAAATTTAACTGGCCAATTCTCTCTCATCAACTATTTGATTATCTGAACATATTGTTGATGGGAGACATAGCATATTAGTTTTAATAACTGAATTTGAATTAAATTAAGCATTATTTTAAGTGATTAATAAAAGTGAAATATATTTTTTAATTTTATTTTGAGTATTTCTGGTTTTTAATGATGATAATGTTAATTATAACTTATTCAGATGAAATTTTTCAACTTTTGAATGAAATTATAGAGAATGCTCGAGATTCAAAGCTGCTACAGGAAATAATTAAATTTGTCTCTACTTATAGATAAATAAAAAAAATTAAAACAAGTTTTAGAATGAGAAAATTTTATTTTGTTTATTTATTAATAGCATTACAAAAATGTTTAAACTATTTTTCTTAAGAAACATGCCCAAGATTACAATTTAATGAAATTTTAATATACAAATTTCAAACACTCTAAAGACTTAAAAGTTTACAGATCATAATCAAACTTAAAGATAAATGTAATTCATTTCACAATTATATTTTTGAAATACAGTGCCTTTTTAAATTATTACAATGTTTGTTTTACTTGATTATTTGGTAAATTCTATGATCAGGTGATAGAAGATGTTGATCCCTTATTAATTTTGTTGCAACCCAAACTCATCTCAATAAAGAATAAAGCTGAAGGTTTATCCGATGAATGAAGAATCAAAATTATATTTATTCAACAGGTCCTATATCTTGCCGTATAAAAGTAATTAAAATGGTTGACCACAAATCTTGGTGGTCATGATTCGATTTCATTTGGTGCTGGAGAAAATATATGCAAGGATTAGTCCTGATATATATATATAATGCAAGTACAAAAATTTAGTTGGTAGCTTTAGGTGGGATGGGTGGTATGCTGGTAAAACTAATGCATTTATAAAGTTTACTTTAAATACCACAATAATATAAATAGCTTTTATCGGTTATGATTTATTTTTCTCAAATTTGTATTTTTATTCCTGTCTTTAGGCTAATATTTGTTCTTTTATTTACAGTTCAGCCAACTAATTCTTTTATTGTTAGATGGTTCTAAACAAAGCAAATATAACCTTTACGAAACAACACAAAGGGTCACCGATAAAAATGTAGGGTGAAAAATTAAATCCTATCATGTGTTTTACTGACAAAGAGTCGAAGTCCTTATTAGCATTAACAAAGCCTCATGATTCTCCAACCAAAGCCACCACTATTCTCGTATGTTGTCCGATACACGTAGCTAATCTCTTTAACATATCCTTTGACTTGCTGATTTCATTTGACACTGGTTTATGTATGCTCTAGCTTGCAATCATAAAGTTTAACAGGACACTCTGTAATTATCAGCTCTGTGATGTAACAGGATATAATCCTGTATCGTATGAGGACGTATTATTCGTATCTAGTCAATTATTATCTGTGGCGTGTAATTAACTGAGACACTCTACTTCCCTTTCTCAAAAGAATTTGCAAAGAAATTAGGTATTTTGGAACTACGCTTAGGGTCTAAAAAGGTTTCGCAAAAACTTTTCCAAGAAGTCACGTAGTGTTTAATTTGGTTGTATGGTGTCTTGGCTTAATATAAAAATATTTATCTCAAAATATAAATAATATAAACACTAGTAAAGCTAGCTAGAGCATTAGTATAGCAAGTTTTAATTCAAGAGGTCAAGGTTTGATTAACGATTGGATGTGCTATATGTGTTAACTTTCTCCCTTATTTTCCACTCCTTTACCGCTCACAGGGCACAGACACACACTTTGTGATGCCCTATTTTCATTTGCCCCACCCCGCGTATTACTACACATCCTTTTATTTTTAATATCACATATTACTACCTATCCGCATATCTACTAGTTACGCTATTGATTTTAGGATTTAGGAAGGTTATATTTAAAGCAAGGGTGCCCGAATTTGCGAGAAGGAAGATTGGAAAATAATTTTGGAAAAAAACCTCAGCACACCCGACCGAGATTCAAACCTGTATCTCCCCGTCATCGACAGTTTAGTCTACTGTGAGATTAGTATCTTACACAATGTGGGCACCGAAATGGGTACTACTACGCATCTTGGATACCCACATGTTTACACTAATGAGGTAGGATGGAAGAAGATGTAATTTTAGAGGAAATGTACCCAGATTTGCTTCATTGAATAAGGTAAAACCACTTAAGATAGTAACACTTTCAGTAAACCTATTAAAGATTTAAACCCTGACCTTACTTTTAACAGTTAACTGGACCAAATAAGGTTTAGGCCTTTGTTAGCGTAATCATCGATAATTGACCATTTAAATCAAGTAAAAATTTAAGAAATATCTTTAAAATATATCCCTCTTTATCTGGTTTGTTGAATTTAGAGTATTAAACTTTCTAGTACAATATAATATAACCTGAACGATCTAATAAATAAATTAATAAAAAAAAATATACGAGTTGTCTATTTAGTTGTTAAAAATGTGAGCTGAAATGATGGACACATGGACATAAACTAATTTTGTCAGGGATAGTAAGGTTGTAGTTAAAATAGTAATGTTTTTTTTCTAAATATTATCCCACTCTCCCTCCACCAAATGCCGGTGCACGGATCTTAAGACTCTACATTCTTATATTCTACCCTATTAGTATAAATATGTCGATAGCCTGGACTAGTAGAATGAAAAGGTCCACAAAATTAGAGAAAGATTATACCACTCGATTTTAAGAAGTAATGTAAAATACTAGGAACAATGTCCTCGTTTAAGTTAGATTTAAGGCCGTGTGATGATATAATAGGTGCATTTATAAAACACTAAATAGAAAAATATTCGCTAAAACCAAAAGCTGCATGTAAGCTTTGAGATTCTGTCCGACACCTTAGCTTAGACGGTAGTTAGTTGCCTGTTGATCTCAGGGTGCAGAGCTCTATTTGCTGTACAGCCTAAAAACTAATCATTAGTTAAATTGACGATTTACCTTACACAGTGCTGCTGAGGGACTGGGTTTAAAATCAAGTCAGTTGGTATCATGCTGATGAAATAAGTTCACTTGGAAAGTGCACGTTAAATACCAAACATTTAAATTATAAAAAGTCTGCTTTGGTGGCTGCGTAGTATAACGCGCTACTCTCGTGTTAGAATAGATTGCCAAAGATGGGGGGGATTGGGGCTTATTCCAAGTTGGGTGCACTGAGGGTAGTTGTTCATAAATAGGTTTCCACTCTACTTCCACGCAAATACGGCTTCACTTCCTTTCTATTAAACCTTCCCAATCCTTACCATTATTTTAATTAGTACATAGGTGTTCAAAGAGAATGGATAGTAAGATGCAGTGCTAAAAAAAAAGAAGCTTAGCTTCCCACGTCACTCCCCATCTCAGTCTAGTGGGGAACTCAATATATTTGCCTTTTTGTATGTGTGATAAAATATTCTGAATGATAAATAGGGTCGTTCTATATCTGTGATTCCTCGAGAATTTATCACTTTTTTTGTTGTAAATAATGAAGTATTCAGCATGCAATGACGAAGGTAAGAGAGGTAGTTTTGAGTACGGTCGAATGGGAACCAACTCGCAATTGGGGTCTTGTTACACCTGAAGGCTATTAATATTCTCACTACGAGGTCGCTTGTAAATCATATTTCCTGCCAAGAGAGATCAAAGGCACGTGTAGTGAAGCTATATATTGGATTCTGATAGTCAAATGTGTACAGATATTAATGCAGGGTGTGTCGAGCAACGTGAGGGGCTTGGGCGGTCCTAATTGTTATTCTTAAAAGGTCGGCTAACTGCTTCATTTTAAGAAGATGTAAATTATTTTTAATTAATAAACTAATATGCACCGTTACCGCACCAGAGGGGACGTGAATTAAATATCAAACCCATTTCATCCAATTTGTTGATAGCGGGGAGATCAGAGCTCAAGCCCCACCCAGCTGTACTGGGGTGGTTTTTCCTAAAAATATCTTATCAATCTTCATTCTCTCAAATGTGCCTTAACTTCAACTTAAATATTAACTAGACTCGTGGTATAGTGGTCATAGCTTCTGGATCCTGACATAGAAGTCCCGGGTTCAATTTCCTGTTAATGCTGGGAAATGTTTATAGAATTGTTAAGTAATTATCATGGTCACCAGGATTTTGTTAGTTAAGCTTAAGCTAAGTCCAGATCTTTGATAGTTACATGTCATATTCATTATCATTATTCACTTATATCATCGGGACATAGAAATGACCCCATTGGAAGGAATGTACTATTTGTACTTTCGGGCGTTCCCTGAGCAACGGTACAATAGTAAGCTTGATCCACACGTTCGACGAAAATAGAATGCAGAATTTGCCTCAGTGGCCCAGTAGTTCATACACTATATGTTGACCCATGTTGTTTCGCAACGAAAGTGTTAGACGATAACTATCAAGATATTTTAATTTCTAGTGGATTAACATTTATTTTAAATCACTCTCCCTATGGATGTTTTCTAATTATAACGCTGTGTATTGGCACAATCCAATACTTCTATACACATGCTTTACATTAACGAGTGATTTCAAATATTCTTAAAACGGCCAGCAAGATTGTCTGGTTGCATCTGGCAGTAGAGCGCATGCGTTGTCAAATGAGCTTTAGCACTGATTTGAGATGGTTAGTTCTTTGGTTTGATTGGGATTCCTGTGCCAAACATATCAGGCAGAGCGGATGAAGTAAACACAAGTTGAACTTTAGCGGAACATCTCACGCTGATAAGGCGAGAATTTTGTGATTGGCTTATAGCTCATCACGTGACTAAGTTTCTGTTCTGCGCTTGTTCTTCGTTGAAGGTGTGAGTACACAGGTACTGAATAATCTTTTCGTAAACAAAGTTACAGATTGTTGGAGCCCAGGCACACCATGATTACTAACTAATATATTGCTTTTTTTACTCCTTAGCGCTGTTAAAATATATGAATCTAGTCAAAATTGTTAGTGTAATACGTTGAAAAAAAGTACATTTATATTTTATATATTTTAAAATTCGTCCTAATTTTATTTTTAACTAGAATAAGTCTATCAATAAAGATAATTTGATTAAATGCGCCCTTCAAAAGAATATGGCAACAAATCCAGGATAAAGTGAGACTTTAAATTACGCTAAAGTGTAATTTTATTTTATTATTAATTTTTAAAATATCTATGTTTATTAATTGTTTAATTAATGACTGGTGTTTTGAATGATAAAATCACTATTGAGGACAGATGCAATGTTCGTGAATGCTATAGGTTTGAAAAACTTGTGCTTGAAACCATATTTTTTATCTTATTTTGGTTCTGTAAATAGTTATAACACTATACATTAGAATTGAGTACAGTTTATTTAAAACACTTTTAATTATTTGGACACTTCAATGGGCACGTGGGGTATTGGTGCTAGATTGGTGTAGTGAGATTTCCTAAATTATTTTCCACTTTTCCTCCACGCAAATGTGAATAGTTTCACTTTAATCTCCTCATTTATACTTCATCAGTGTGTATCTTTAAAATTTGGGCAGGTAGTTAAAAAGATGCGTAGAAATATATAATGTAACCATACAAATCTTCTGTGTTTAATTTTTATTTCAATTGTGTTGTAGATTGTCTTTTATAATGAAAATAACTCCTTTTTTAATAACAAAGTAACTATATGTAGCTCACTAAGATAATGCGATTGAAAATGTTGACTCTTCATTTTAAATCAAGTCAAATAAATGTTATAATATTAAATGTTATTATTAACAAGTTGAATTAATTCTATTTTTGATGACAAATGATTTTAAATTATTTAACATAAAAGGTCCATCTATCTTACAATCGTGTTAAGGATTGAATTAAATTTTATTGAACTGAAACATATTTTTTGGGGGAAGACCACATTTTCTATTTATCATTCCTAACATACCAAAATAATTATTATAATATTTTAAGATCATAAATAAAATGGTCGTAAAATTATTTTATACATTCGTATTATTTTGAAGCCACGAGGCTTTAATCATATCCGCTCCTTTCTCTGCAATCATAATGGTAGGAGCATTTGTGTTTCCACGAACTAATCTTGGCATTATTGAAGCATCTATCACTCTTAGATTTCTTATTCCATAAACGTTGAGTTGAGGATCAACAACAGCCTCGGTGTCACTAGAGGGTCCCATTTTACAAGTCCCAACTGGATGAAAAACAGTTGCGGTAGTTGTCCTCACTGCACATCTCCAATAAGGTTCTGTAGCAAACGTAAAGTTTTCACATCCTGGTAACAAACTCGTATCAAGTGTAAAGCCTTTACTTCTAAAAGCGTTCGTTTGTCCAAGCCTAAGGCCAAACTCCAGGCCTTTAACCATTATAAGAACATCAGAATCCACTGCAAAGTAATTGGGATTAACGATAGCTCTGTCCAGAGGGTCGGTTGATTTCAAAGTTACCCTTCCTCTGCTTACAGGTCTGAGAAGTATTTCACCAACTATAAATCTATCATAGTAAGAAAGGGGACTACGATATACTTTTTTACTGCTTGGATTATTCACTGTACCTATAAACATGTACTCTATAGCATCGTCGGGGTTTTGTGGTTTATCGAAAGCCACTGTTTGTGTTACACCAGTTGATGCTAGATGTCCCGTTGCCTTCGTCATATATTCGAAATAATCATTTTCTTCCTGTGCGCAATGCAATTGGGAGGTTTCATTTAGAAGGTATACAACCCCAGAAGAATAAGTATGGTCGTGTAAATTGTAACCCACTCTCAAATCAGCTATAACTGGAATTCCAAGCTCCTCCAAATGTTCTCTTGGTCCAACACCAGACAACATCAGTACTTGAGGAGTGTTCAGAGATCCAGCGCTTAGAATCACTTCTTTCGTTGCCATAACTGTGAATACTGTATTCCTGTCCTCATTCAAAACATACTCTACGCCATAAGCTACTCTACTTTGAGGATTGATTAAAATTTTTGTAACTGTAGCATAAGTAATTACTTTCAAGTTGGGACGAACATATCTGACTGGTTGGAGATATCCTCTGTTTGTGCTCCATCTTCTCCCATTGTAGGCTGTGTGCTGTGACCTAAGCACAAGCCCTTCCTGATGGGCTCCATTAAAGTCACCTTCATTATAACCCAACTCTTTGAGGGCCTCCACAATTGTCACTGCATTTTCATCTAAGTGACGAAATTGTTCGACATTCAATGGACCATTAAAACCATGGTAATTTGGGTCTACAATTGAAGGATCATGGTTGTTTTCTGATTTAATGAAATAAGGAAGTACGTCTCTAAAGGACCATCCATTGTTTCCAAACTCTTCCCATTGGTCATAGTCCTTTGGATTACCTCTTACATACACGATGGCGTTCAAGACACTGCTTCCTCCAAGAACCTTCCCTCGAGGCCAAAAGCAGCCTATACCGTTACAAGATCTTTCGTCTGGGACAGTCCTGTACGCCCAGTCCAAGGAATTTTCCGAATTGAAGAGAGCTAGTCCGGGAATATCAGCAAAGTCAGGTTCTTCGCCTCCCGCCTCAAGGAGAAGGACGTTCCAACTGTGTATCTCTGAGAGCCTTCTGGCTAAAACGCAGCCTGCAGACCCTCCTCCTACTATTATGAAGTCATAGTCAGCATTGTTGGAATCAAGTGGTGATATGTTTGGAGATTGGACGGCTAACAGTGTAGTCATGAGGGTCATGAAGGTATTAGCTGTGTTGATAACACACGCGGTACTGTTGATTGTCGCTGCAGTTTCCATGATATATTCAATCAACCTCTCAACCTGAAACCATGAATGGGAAAATAATATTACTACTACAGGAATAGCTTGTTTGGGTGTTACATAGTACCTTGTAAGATTATATTATTTATATAGACCCACAGCCATATCTAAAATTATGACTTAGCTACACATAGCCTAATTGACTATTAATATATATCTATTATTTTCTCATGATAGTTTATAATTTATTTAGTCAATGGTAGCAAAATGTCTTCGATCGTGATTAAATACATTTTATTCAATAATTAAAATTGATGTGTATTTAATTTTACATGGCGATTATAAAATTAAATTTGTAAAAATATTATGTTAACTTTTACTAGGTATTTGTTTAAACACAGTCTGGATCAGAGCAAAAAACCGATATTTACCTCGAAAAAAAGTTTTTTTTATTAATAAATTCAAAACAAGTAAAATTAAGGACTCAATTTAATGAGGGAAAGGGTAATATGAGAAGGAATTTAATAATTTAGCACTGTCTCAGACCTTTTGATTTGACTTGGATTTGTGTATTAAGTACTTATTACAAGAAAATAGATGCTTAAAGTAGTCGAGATTCCCCACAATAACGTAACCGAATAACACGCGAATAAATTTATTCCAACCAGCATAAGTTTGGTATATTAATTCCTATCAATATGAATAATAGTTTGAAAAGTTTCCTAAAGTGCATATAATCTTAATGCATACACCAACCCTCTCCATATCTTTCCTAAATAATGATTACCGACTAGAACATTTTAAAATTTTTGAGATTCTGGGTAAATTTAACTTTTTATGATACAAACTGAAGATATATTTATTTATTAATGGGATGTATGTCATTGATTAGTTACAGTAATAAAATAGAATTTATATTAATATACTGTATTAGTGAATTCTTTTTATTTATAGCTCCTGAAATATTTTAATTGAAGTTAACAGTTTCCCCGTCAATTTTTTTCAGATAAATGAAGTAACGTACCTATTTCTTTTGAGATAAGAAATGTTTACTCAGGATAAATTTAATTAGAGATTCCCCCTGAAGCTTACCTGAATGTGTAAAGAAGTGCTATAGATAATTGAGACTCCCCCTTTATTCAGATTTTTTTTAACCCTTTCCCTTCTTTCTTAGGGCTCCATTTCATATTTTAGATATTCAAACTCTTATGTCTATTTGAAATGGTCCCTTTTAATTTATTTCAGAATTTTAGGTTTTTACTACACTGGTAATTAAATGTTTCTATTAGTTTGGGAAATTTTAAATCCCACACCCTCATTACAATATATTATCTAGCTAACATTTAGAAATATAATTTTTTTATATATAAGAGTTGTCCTTCTAATTGATTAAACAATTTAAATTCCCTTCCACACCAGTTTTATTTTATTTTCGAACATCCTCTACCCTATTTCCCAAGGTCCTCCCAGAGATAGATAGTTAGGTTTGTTTTTAACGTTGGCGATGCTGCCTCTTACCGTTCGCTACTTGGAGGAGGAAATATTGTCGTGAAGTCTCAGCTCTGATACTGCTTTCGACTACCTGCTACAGCCCCACGTGTTCCTTCAGGAATATGCCAAATTATGATGTTTATTAATATAATTTTTATACCTCTGATTATGAGTATGACATAAAAATTGTTTTTGTAGGTTTACCACGAAGAAAAATACTACGAACAACTGCTATTACATTTTTAATTCACCCAGTCAGACGGAACAAAATGCTGAATTGAAACTGGCTTTGTTTATAGAAGAACGATTCAATGTTAAACGTACTCATTTAGCTGCTTGGGAAATAATAAACATTTAAGTCCTAAAGACCTACGCATTGAAATAAACTACACTGTTACGACTAATCCCTTTCCCTTTGAAGAAGATGACATTGCTAAACGTGATAACTTTAAAAAGCTATAAGCAATTGCTTGAAGAAAATAAAACATTAAGGGAAACTGTAGAGTCCTTAAAAACCCAGTTGAATTTATTTTAAAAATAGTGTATAAAAAAAGTTTTTTAAATATGGCTTGATAAGCTAGAATCCATTCCAAACGAATTAGGAAGAATTTTGGTGGGACAAAAGAATTAAAACGAGAATAAATATGCTTAATCAAACGTGAATATGAGGAAAAATGTCGTTTAACTACCTGTGTAACAAAACTTTTAGCACCCATACAAATAAAATCATTGGCCTGTAAGAGAAAGATTATTAAATGGTCTAATAAAGAAATTTTACGTTCAGTTATGATAAGGGCCCTATACCGTAAAGCGTATGACTTTTGGAAGAAAAAGCTTGTATTCTCTTTACCTTCTTTAGAGTAAAGTCTACTGTAAACGAGTTAAATACATTTTTTGAATCACTTCATGGAGAGGGAAGTTTATACAGGAGGCAGAAATTTTTCATAAAGAACTTAGAAAAGACCATAAATTCCCTAGTGTAGTAATGTAGGCCTATGGACATTTGTGCGAGAATTAGTACTTTTATTCAAATTAGACATATGTATGTTTATATATATATATATATATGTATGTTTTTATATATATATATATATATATATATATATATATATATTCGCATTGTGAGCAAAGCAAAGCAAAGAAAACTATGAAATGGATACAATCCAAGAAAATTTAAAACTACTGATGTATATAAATTATTATATTGCTATATTTTTTAAAGTTTTCCAACCAGAGATTTGTAAAAAAAAAATTCTAATAATTATTGTTAGCTACTTTTAGTTTTGAATCAGAAATAACTATTGGTTGTACGAGTTCAAAATAATTGTTAACAAGTTTAGTTTAAATCTAGTTTTAAAACGAAATGATAAGAACGCATATAATTAAATGTAAAGATGTGTTGGATAAAAATATGTTTCGAATATTATTCACCTAAGGAATATTATTTTTAGTACATTTTTAGTACGATTGTTTTGTTTAATTCTTATTAAAAATTAAACCCGACAACCATTTCAATACATCTTATACACAATATTTAATTATTATGCTCAACATAGTTTCACTTATTTTAGCGATGAACTTTAAAGAATAAAATTAAATTAATAATGGAAAATATTCCTTTTTTTGTATTTATTTTTAAATAACTAATACATGATTTGTTTTTACTCTAAATGCATTATTTTTTTACTTACGTGTTTATTTTTTATTAATAACAATATTAAGCATACTACACGAATGGGTAGTAAGATGCGATGCTTAAAAAACAATATTAGTTGAGATTATTGTAAATTTAATGAAAGCTTAGGCTCAATTCATCAAGGTTTACTACATTGTATAGTGATTAATATTACCAGTGTGAATATTACTGTACCTAAAAATAAAATAGTCCTAGGACTAAAGTAAAAGTTACAAACATTTTTTAATTATAGCGTTGTTAAAATTAATGTTGAAATTATCATCATAGGGTTCAACACAGTCGTGTAGTTTCTGATAAGTTTGATAGCATATACACAAATTAAAGCTGTGTATGTAGCCATGCTATGAGAGAGCCGGTACAATGCATCTGTCAGAGCAGTGACGTCACTTCTTGCTTGAATAGGTGACCACTTCTCGAGACGGAGAGAGACACGCACAAATAGTTATTTGTATTAGCTTAGGTAATTTTAAATATCCCCCCCTCCTATCCCCATTTCTCCTACGCACATCGGAACATGGTTGCCGTAAACAAATTTATGTTATATTCGTATTCTGTGACCTCACCCCCCGCCCCCCCCCCCAAAAAAAAATGTTTATCATATTTCATCAAGAGCGAACAACATGTGATTTCTGCCCCTCTCCATTCATTTAGGTAATAAAATTAGAAAAACCATAGGAACTTATCAGCCCATTCTAAAAAGTAATCTTAGTTTTAAATTTCAAGGATCTATGCTCCTTAGTGAACAATTTAGATAAGGGAATTTCGAAAATTTTCTACTCCACTTTTTCCCCCCTCAGAGGTCTAATTTCGAGAGCCTATTTTATTTCTTTAACGATGCGATCTGTGTGTGTGTGTCTGTGTTTGTAGCATGGCCTAGAAGCTAAGCCATTTTACCGATCTGGTTAAATCTGGTATCTAGGATTTTCATAAAGTTATCTCGTAATATTTCTGGAATTAGATATCCAGCGTAAAATTAAAGGTAGTTTACTAAAAATCAAAAAGAGAAAATTTCTATTCTCTCAATCCACCTTGACTATTTTTATTGAATTTTGAGTTTAAGCACTAGTTAACATTACAAACAAAATCGAAAATCTAATTTTCTCACTAAGATGATTTTGGGTGTATTTTGCCTAGACGTAAATATCTAATTATTTTCGTGATCCCAAAACTATTTGAGATATTAAATATCTTATATTGTAAAACTTAAGTACTGCTATACCAATGTAAAGGTGAAGCACTATTAAAAATATAAATGTTGTATTTAAAATACATTTTTTAAAAACTTGTATTTTTTCTAAAATAAGCTTTAAGAAAATCTATATTTTTATAGGGACTTTGAAATATGAAGTTAATTGCTATGGTACGACAACTTAGATCATTTGGTAACGTGTCTGTATACTGAAATAATGGTCTCGGGTTTGAACCCTGGCATGTCAAAAAGCTACCATTTATGACATGTAGGTTTTCATTTTCATAATGATGAATTAACGCCCAGGGGATGGATGTTGTGTATGTTAAAGATTTGAGTTAGTTTATAAGTCGTGTGCTAATATAAATAATCAGTGGTCTCGGAATGTTCAAGTTAAATACCTCAAATAAATTAAATATATGATTTTGGTGGTCATATATATTCCTATTTTCTCAATGTTTTCGTAGCAGTGTAAATTATTTCATTATTTCCCTTTGGTGTAGTGTTTCTAAAACAATGTATATTATTTCGTTTCACAAAATTTAAGAGGTGTTAGTAAGTATATATAATTTAAAATAAAAGAGAAAAGGTGTATGCAATCTTACATTTTGTTTGAAAATATATAAAGTCTATTGTTCAATTTTCCCATAAAGGGCCTCTCTTTCAACCAAAATTATTAACTTTTTATTTTATCAATGTTATTTTATAGATATTGATAATATCTATCGAACGTGGTAACCACTGATAAGATTCGGCATATGATTTTGAGAAAGTAGACATAGTAACTTTTCTATATTTCAGATAAGAACTTTATTTTGAAAATAGCTTAGCTTTACCTCCAACAAACTTCTAAATATAGTATTTCAGTTCCATATTAATATTATTGTATGGCTATTTTTTTTAAAGTAGCAACATTTAATGGATGCAGTTGAAATGTATACGCTTAGTTTAGAATGCCAAGAATTAATTGGTGGTGACCTGGTGGCTTAAGGATAAGTTGTCAGACTTTTCCGCTGGGGGTCCGGGGTTTAATCCCGGCACAGATTATCTTATCGTCAAACCCCTACTTCACCTCTGACAAGACGTGTATTAATCACAACTTTTGAATGTGGGGAATGCCAGGCCTCCACCGTGGCTCGGATCCCAAGTTAAACTGTAGGTTCTCCATTTCATCTCACAGTAACCCTACCATAACACATTAGTGTAAGTGCGTATAACCCGAAAGGATATTAAGACGCAGGGATATTAATAATAAAAACATTAATAATCAACTTGTGGTATGTTTTAAAAATTTTTAACACCCTTGGTCAAGTTAATAAATTAAATATATTAACATCAAACATGTTACATTAGGCTACTGTGAATATTATTATACTAAATATTACTCGAAAATGATACAAGGTGATTTTTACCAACGTAAACGATTAAATTTTATCTGATATTTAAGATCCAAATTAATATATTATGAATAAATATTTGAAACCCTTAAAAAACATATTAACCACCAGTATTATTTATTGAACTAGAATAAAATATGTTTAAAAATCTGGAGTACTCACCTAACAACGAATGAGACCACTTTATCTAATACAACTTATGGTTGTATAATATGTACACACGTATAATTTTGTTTGGCTTGTTTATAGTTTTAACCAGTATTAAATTTGTACGAATAATATCACTCTGCTAGAATAGCAAGCTTCTAACTTTATTAACTTTTTAAGAAAGCTTTGGTTGAACTGTTAAATGCTTCAACAAAGAGAGACGTTTCTTAGTTATTGTTGCTTCTATACTTGATAAGTTTTGACTTCAACTGCTTGTTTATATATGCAATGCATGTTTATTATTAAATAAAGCTTATCATATTTTATAAATTGGACTCATTAATTTTTAATAATAAATAGTTTACTATAATCTCGGTGTATGAATGGGTACTGTCAACATATTCTTTGTCTTTGAATTAACCTTTCTTAAAACAGTCTTTATCTATGGTACTAACTAACTGCAAGCGCCCGGCGTCTCGCGGGTAGAAAACTAATCACTACTATATTAAACTGATAGCGGGCAGTGTTGGAAACATTATTAATATCTCAAACTAGTTCTTACACGATAAATCTTCAGGCTTGTGTTGGTCTATGTGTAGGGGAAAATATACTATTGTTGGGTTTTCTTTCTAGGATTATTATTTTTGAAGTTGTCCGCAGAGGTAGTCACGGGGTTAAAATATATAATTATTATTTTCCTTTGTTTTAGAGTTACCAGTGCCAGTGATCACGTGGTGTAAGATATTAGGCTAACAAAATTTTTTAAACTATAAACCAAGGCTAGTCTAAATACGTAAGCACATAAGAGTTAGGAGTTTAGGAGTTATCTACACCGTTGTCAGCGTTGTTAAAGGCAGTGATTTCAAATATGTGGTACGCGACTTTCAGGAAGTACGCATATAGCTTCCAAGGAAAAATTGATAAAATTACAAGAGATCAAACGTAACCTGATATTATATTTCTTTATGTTCAAATAACCTTTTCCTTAAATATCATTAAAGTATCTAATACTTTGGAGTAAACAAACTAGTTAATGCAGTATCCCCTTTATATGTATTGTATTTTTAGTTAATTGAATTGGTTGACACGATGTATAATGCATCCGACTTTCATTAGATGGGAATTTAAAAATAAACACATTAAGGTGCTCAACATAAAGGTTTCCCTAAATGCATATTTAATTCTCGAGTGTTTTTCTTGGTTTATTGTTTTTAAAGTTGTCCGTACCAGTTATCGACCAGTCTGAGGTATAAAATAAAGCTCGTTATATATAATTTCAAATAATACATATGAGGTGCACATTAGGGTGAATCGAATAAATACAAAAGTTGGGGTAGCTAAACGTTTGGGGAAATATAATTGTTGGTTGGCACCGACAGAATATTTCCAAAATAGGGACTCAATTAGATAATATCTTCTGCCCCCGAAACAATGTCAAAGATTTGTTATTTTGGTCAAAACTGTAAAATATACAGGCTTGGGATTTTATCTGATTGGTAGTCAGTAAAAGCATATATAGGAGTTATTAGGCTTTATAAGTACATGCCTCTTATGATAAATTGATATTTGGATGAACTCACTCACTCTAATAGGAGAAGGTAAATCGTTTATTAGAAGTATAAAACCTTAGAAAATCATCAAAAAGTGGAGATTGCTGGTCACCTTCTCTTCTCTCCTACTTTACCCAAGTATAAAGATTGAAGTGTGCAGCTCTTCCCCTACTATTTATATTAAGTGACACAGAACTCACCACGTGAAGGTGGCTGCACTTCAAGTTCCTCCCACACCATTCCCAACCAACATACCACGGGCATGTTAAGACACATTATAATTTGTAAACACTTTTTGTTTCAAACGAGGCCATTTATAGGCGTGATTTCAGCTGAAAGTGAAGGAACTCATCTCTTATCTCTTGACCACATAACTTCCCGGAAGATTTTGTAACATTATTCACAGATCTCTCAACAGCCTTTATGTGACATGGTAGCTGGGGAAACAAGCTTTTGTCACCCAGACCTTCATTAACAATTGTAGGCTATTTAGGTCATCTAAAGAAATGTTGGCAAGAAGTGGTGGCTCTGTAACCTCATACTCCAAACAGTTAATAAGGTTTATTTAGTCTTGAGTATTGGAAATTTTATATTAGGGGCTTTAAATGTTCGGACATCATCACCTGATGTGTTTATTGTTATCAAGATAAGATTAACTGATATTTTTCTGCTATGCCACTATACACAACAATATATTTTCAGGGTGGCAGAAGAATGTATTACGTGAAATTACATCCTCCACCATTTTCCACTGATCACCATGTAGGTATCGGGATTCATTTATAAAAAACTAAAGGTGTTTGGCCTGCTCAATACATGAAGGCTTACACTTAATTCTGAGCCAGGTAGCAACTAACTAGGTAATACTACTAGCTAGGTAATACTTTCATGACAAACTGTACAAGTGACCGAAAGGAAGGTGCCGGTGTTTCTGTGACCATATATAATTTCAGAATCCCGTTTGCAGTCGCAAACCAACTGGAATGTGATAAAGAACCAGGATCCCATCTAGGAATGTAAATGTCAGAAAATCATAAACCATTTGAAGAAATTACGGTTGGTCAGTGCTAAGGTCAGAGGAAGTAATATTAGGTAGATACCAATTAATAGGCTCAAACTCCTTGTTGTGCCTCACTGTGTGGCCCTTGCTTTTCTCCTCCGCACTTGCACAGACCACGACATCCACCCTCTCTACTGACTGGGTCGCTCCACACTTAATTTTCTCTGAACCATCCGTGACACGTTCCCCACTGTTCTCAGCACCAATGAATAACACTAGCTTAAGCATACTGACTGGGACAGATAATGAATATTTTGAGAGAGAGGTTGGGACCACCCCTACCTTTCGAACAACATCAATAATCGATCGCGCTGTGGAGTTCATAACTTCCTCTATAAAAGGGTCGCTTGAAGCTTTGATGCTGAGGCACCGTCCTAAGAGGGTACCACAGGCTTCTTTGCCCGATTCTATATTCAGGTACGTCTGGGAGAAAAATCGGCTGAGGAATATTTGGCGAATCTTAAGGGAGCTGGTAGACAAGGCCAACTGGAGCCGCAAAATCCATGCGGTTCGTGAGATGGTCCAAGAATACCGGAAAAGTGTCTGGGATGACAAGATTGAGAGCCTGTTTGTGCAGATCAGGTCCTAGTGGCGCATGACGAGGAACTTGATGAGGGTCCCCACACCAAGTTCACCTATTGCTGGTCGTACCGGGGTGGCCAACTCCAACCAAGAGAAAACCGAAGCTCTCACTGAGCACTTAGAGGCACAATTCTTACTGACTGACGACCCATTAGACCAAGTGCACATTGCACACGTACGTGGCTCAGGTACCTGGTGTGATCTCGTATAGACCCTTGGATTAACCTGAACCAACGGAGTGATAGAAATGTCGCGGGCGCTAACCACTCTAAGACTAAACAATTTCCCTAAACGCAACGGTATCAATAACGTGGTCCTCAGAAAGCTGCCTTTGGAGGAAATTAACCTCCTAGCGGAGTTATTCAAACGACGTCTTGTTTCTGAGTCACTTCCCTGATCTCTGGAAGCACACCAAAGTCCTCTGCTTTCATAAACTCGATAAGGACCTGGCCCTACCTTCGTCTTACCGACCGATCAGCTTGCTCGACTGTTTGGACAAGTTGTTAGAGAGACTTCTACTGACTAGACTGACCCAACATGTTCGTGAGGTGGGAATCTTGGTGGACGAGCAGTTCGGCTTTCGGGCGGGACACACGCTGCGTCTCACCAACTCGTCCAGCTCGTATAGCAGGCCACGAGGAACTTCAACATCAATAGGCTGACTGATGCTGTTTTTCTTGACGTGGCAAAGGCCTTCGACCATGTTTGGCACGAAGGTCTCCTTTTCAAACACCTATCCTTGAACCTGTCCATATACCTATTTAAGGTTGTACAATCTTATCTACCCCACAGCACCTTCTCCACTAGCTTTGTTAATGCTACTTCCCAAGCAAGAATCATCTTGGATTGAGTGCCGCAGGGTTACTTCGTGGGGCCTGGTGTTCTTTAGTCTCTATGTGAATGACATTACTAAATCCCCAGACACCAAGTTGGCACTATATGCATACGACACGGCTCTAGTAGCAGAGTCGTGGCGAAGGCAGCTTGTGGAGAGTTGACTCCAGACGCACCTGGCACAGTTGTAGGGGTGGATGACCACCTGGAGGACAAGTATTGACGTGGAGAAGAGCACAGCAGTGCTCTTAGCATGGAAAAGAAAGTTATACCGGCCAGACTCACTCCGGATGTCCTGCTGGGAATCCTAGGTGCATTGCTCTAGAAGCGTAGCGCACTGTCTACAAGGAACGGTCTAACAATCTACAGGCAGTTGCTTAGACTGATCCTCGAATATGCGTGCCCCACTTGGGGCCCCCTGGTGAACACTTATGAAGAGGATGTAGGCGTTCCAGATCATGTGTTTAAGGGTTATCGTGGACGCACCTTGTATGTCCTGAATGAGACTCTGCATCGTGACCTGGATATGCCTACCATTAAGGACCACTTCCGGAAGCTAGCAAAGTCCTTCTAGGACAGATTTCCTGGTGCCATCAATCCTCTTATGGGCTTGGGAATTACGTCATCTAGTCTGTAGGGTGCCATCGACGTCCCAAAGCTCTTCTCAGATAAGCGAGATGTGACAAACAGTGGTTTGGGAGGCTCTCACACATCCCCCTAAATAGTAGTGTCTCCGCACGTAACTCTAAAAACCCTTATTCAGTTTCCCAACATACTTTTCATTTCCCCCCACCAATATTAATAATTTTAAGATTCTTTGTTACATAATCTTTGCGAAACGTGCATCTGCTAGATTCCTAAGCCACATGGTGTGACCAATTTGTCGGTACGTGTTGGAACTTGCATTCGTGCTCCCCTTCAGAGTTCATTAGAGCATGCTAATGTCATGTGATGTGATGTGAATAGCGGTATTATCACAGGTTTTTACCCTTGACTTAGTCCAAGGTGGTTTCCTGCTCTTACTTCTACTCAGTGGGGTGGTCCTGGTGGCTACCCCTTTGTCTATCAAGCCTACCTTACCCTACTCTAATAGAGTCATATTTATTTTCATACTCTCCAACATTTTAAAGTGTATAGGCTTTGTCTTGACGCATACGTAATATGTCACTTTAGTTTAGCTTATACGGCAGAGCGGGATATGGGAGCATGACATCATCTCTCTTTTTTGCTTGGTGGCCACGGTCTCTCACATCCTGACGCTTCAAATGGAAGATCCCTTTTCTCATTGGAGTGGTCTACTAAGTTTTCTCTTCAGAAAAGTGGCTACACCACCCTTGCACCCAGTATTTACTACCATACCTTCACAACCTAGAGCCTCTATGTCATCAGTGACGTCAATTTTACCTTCTAAGAATTCCATCAAACTAGCTGAAACTGAGAATGGTATAACAAACCCTAGTAACGTAACCCTGGTTCCTTAACAATAGTGATGTGTTTCTCACTGACTACCCTCCGAATATATTTACTTCAATCCTTGGTTTGCAGAAGGGTTTTGTCCTTCATCAAATAAACTGCAATTATAGGGTCATGACTGAAGACAGATTTTTCCTCCAATTCTCTCATATTCCGCAATCTTTCTCTCCTTATTTTAGTATTGTCTATCAAAGATGTGGAATTATTATGGGATATATGGCCAACGTCCTGGATAAGGGCACTAGCCACAGCAGCGACTGACCTAGCTGATAAACCAAATCAATCAATCACTATAGCAGGCTGTGTCATCAACACAGATAAGCAAAAAGAGTTTGAAAGGCTAAATAAATAAGTCATATTATAACTAGAGATAAAGAGTGCATTCTTAACAATTTCAAATATTTAGTGTGATCTACAGAGGAGCCTCTTGATACAGGCCCTCTCCCCTTTTCTTTATATAAGGGTATGTTCGTTTGCAAGTCCGTAACCATGGGGGGTTTGGGGGTTCAAATTGATAATTTTAATTTTTATAATTTATAATTTGTTCTAGCTTCCATCAATTGGGGGGTGTGGCCACCAAACCCCCCTGAAATTATTGGCTGGCTACGGCCTTGTTCGCTCAAATGATAATTTATCATTATAGGTATTATTTAAAACCCTAAGAAACTTACATTAGCTTTTCCTGACCACCAACCAAATAACCTCAAATGCCCGTATATTTTAGAGTTTTGGGCCAAAATTGCTAATCTTAACATAGTTTCCGGGTAAGAAGTTATTATTTGATTGAGTATATATATTTTGGAAATTTCTTATTGCTACCAACCAAAAGCTTTTACTGCCCCGAACGCTACGCTCAGCCAACTTTTCTCTTTTTCGATCTACCTGAGTGCAAGACTTGAAGTTTTCCAAAGTAAAAATTAAGAGATTCAGCATTCAATTTTTCTTGATTTTCTAGTTAATTATGTGGTTAAAGTCGTTTGGATTGTTGCCAAATAAATTTCCGCAATATAAATAAAGCCGTGACAGATAAACATAGTTTCGTGAACTACACCATTGTCATCGTTGCTTAAGGCAGGTATTTCATATATGTGGTACACAACTTTCAGTGAGTAGGCATAGAGCTTCCAAAGAAAAATGGACGAAATGACCAGAGAACCAAACATGGCGGGATATTATATTTATTTATGCTCCTAAAACTTGTTCCTTTAAAATTAAATAAATATCTAATTCTAAAGAGTAAACAAACTAGTTTAAACAGTTTGAGTGCATACACACGATCACTTTCTGTTTAACTTTACAATCTTTTAGGTAGCGAGCAAGGTAAGGTGACTGTCCAAAGGAAATTGCTTTTCTTGTTTGTAAGACATGTTCAAGTTTTCCTCTTTGACAAAAATTGTGAGTTTAGTAACAGATTTTCAGATGAGCAGTGGCTTTGGATGCTAGCATTCATAGCTAGCATCTTAGAGGGATTGAATGAGCTTAGTAAAAGTTTGTAGGGTAAACACAAAACACTGGTTTATAACCAAATAAAATTAAAAAACTAATTTTGCAAAACAAAACAAAAATGGTTGAATAGTCAACTGTCATCCTTTACATCCTTAGAAAATCTCAAGGAATAAAACGAACTTGCGCTTCATGGTTCTACTGTAAACGATATAAATGTCTGGGTTTGATTAAAAACAGTGTTGAATATTTTTATAATAATTAAACTGTGGATTCCGGATTTGAGACACTTTTTATGCAGTAGTAAACTTTATTCTACCAGACTTATAGCAATTTAAGAAAGGGAAGAACGTCTAATCTGTCCTGTGATAAAATCCTCAAATCCATTATAAAGAAAACATCTTTGGCAGAATTGTTATTGCTGAGACTGAACGAACTTCCTCATATCCCTGACTTTGCCATTAAGTTTATCATACATTTCTCAACAACGTATCCACGTGAGAGTGGTTTTTAATCCATGGTAAATCTAAAACCAATACCTCAGTAGGTAAAACACTACATAGATAGGATTAAACCACTTTTATTGTAAATTGATGCTGTGGCATATTTTTTGATCTTAATTTTTGAAATAATTCTCTAAAAGCATGACAAAAAACTATTCTATATACTATTTAAAGAATAATTAGTATTCTTAAGCTTATAATAAAGATTCTTAGTAATAGGTAGTGTTAAGGCTTTCATACTAGGATTGTTTGAATAGCTTTTTCACCTTTGAAATATTTTTTTTCCACAGATTAAAAACTGTTTCAATAATTTGTCAGGTAATCATACAAAAATTAGAACCAGTATTTGTTGACATTTTATTGTGGGGGTTCATTAGAATTCTAGCCATTAGCAAGGGGAACAATCTAGCAAGAGTTTGAGAAATACTAATTTAAGACATCAAGCTAATGAGATGTATAATTTAATAATAAGCACCTGGGTGTACACCATTAAGCCTACTTCTGTAGATGAGAGTCAGAAAAGCTTTCTATACGTTTGATTTTATGAGTTACACGAACCAATTGTCTCGTGTTTTCTGGTTCACCAATGAAATTGAGTTCAAGGTTTGATTCTATACACTAACGGGGTTGGGGTAAAAAAAGTAGAATTAAATATTAGGGAAAAGTAGGAAATCATTTAGGAAAAAACATCTCCTGGCCAGACATGTCTGTCACCAAATAACCCAAATATTCAATACTAATGACTTTGTTCTTGGAACCACCAGAACCAGTGTGGGTACAGATCAAATTAAAATATATATTAATAAATATTAAGTCTTAGCAAAATAGTATAATCCGGTAATAAGTTATTGCTTTAGGTAGACCCATTGTTTTTCATAAAATTTAAACTATCAAATAATATGTATAAACAAATCTATATTATGGTCAAAGTAAGTGGTGGCTCGTTTATAAGCACTGCGGAACTGCAGAACCCCCTATTTTGTCTTGATATCATCGATAACATTTAATATAATGAACCCTTTTTTCTTTAATGCTTTTTTATTGTATTACAATATATATTCCTTAATCTTAGTGTCATTACTTCAGTAGCCATCCCCCAGTTTATGAAAAAGATACAAAAATCTTTGTATGGAACTGTGCGCTTCACAGTTCCAGTGACCTGGTATTTGACTGTTGTGCGCATGTGCACATAGGAAGAGGGTGGGGAGGAAGACGTAACTTCCAGGTAGAGAGAGCACTGTATCCCTCGTAGTGTCGGCTCTGGCGTGATGGCGGAAGGATTTTTTTTTACCCAAAGTGTGTTGTGCTTAAAAACCATGTACCATATTCTTGAATGTGATAAACTGTAGAAAGTGTTGAATTATATTTTTATTCCACTTCCAGCTATTATATTTGATTCATTTTTTTTTTTCAGTTCTTTTATTTAAGAGAAAACTTTAACCATAGCCTTTCACCCCCAAGAAATAAGTTCTGTGACTCTAAGTGAACTTCAACAGCTTAGGTTTTCACAGCTATCTCTCCATGAGAAAGTTACAGTTAAGAAAATAGGTCGTTCAACTCCTGTTATTCTAATATCTCAGCCAGCCAAAGCAACAACAAGAAATCGATTCGTAGCTTTAATTCTGAATGGTACCAACGGAAAAGCTGGCTTTGTGGCTGTGAAGTAAAAAATGCACTGTTTGCCTTTCCGTGTTTGCTGTTTGGAGGTGATGTACCGTGGACAAAAGATGGTTTTAGAAATATAAAAAAATGAAAGAAATAACCTAAAAGCATGATAAGTCAAAGAAGCACGTTGATAATGTTGTTTCACTGTCACTTTTAGAAATCGTAAGTATTAAGGAGAAACTTAGTGAGGCATACAGACTTTCAATCAATGAGAATAATATAAAAGTTAAAAAGAACCTTGAAATTTTGTCAAAATAATAGACTGAATTCACTTTTGTGGAAACTTTGAAACTCTCTTACGTGGGCATAATGAAAAAGAGGATTCAGTAAATCCAGGGGTATTTAGAGGATTAGTAAATTTTTCATCTAAATTAGATTCAGATTTGAAGAATCACTTAGAACCCAGTGCAGTGTTCAAAGGTGTTTCTGCCTGTTACAAATATACCATTAGGAGATAGGACGGAAACTAGAAAATCTTCCTTTGTAGCTGTCATGGGTGATGACACAACAGAGGTTTCGGAACACACTCAAATGGTCCTTACTCTATGGTACGTATTTAATGGAGAAATATTGGAGCGTTTTAAGGAATGCTTTATTCCAGAAGATCAAACTGCAGATGGCATATCAAAACGTATTTTAGAACAATTGGACTTAATCAAGGAAATGTACAAAAACTGATATCTCAGACATTTGATGGTGCAAATGTCATGAAAGGCAAAAAAGCAGGAGTTCAAGCAAAACCAAAAGCAGTTTATATTGATGCACATTTCATTCACTGCTATGCACATCAACTTAATTTAACAATAAGAAATGCAGCAAGTACTACACGAAACGCAAGAATTTCTTTCTCTAACATTCTGGCTATTCAAACATTCTTCTTAAACTCCCCCCAAAATGTATCCATTCTCAAGAAACATATGGACGTCAGCATTACACGCCCATCCTCTTAAATGTGGAATTTCATCATACAGACCATTAATAGATTTCATGAAAATTTGCAACCTTTAAAAACCTGCCTTACTGAAATTCAGTCAACATCAACTAAAGATCAAACCATTGCAGAAGCAACGGGAATTTTAAAATACCTGAATGATGAAAATTTCAAGTTTTGGTTAGAGATTTTTTTAAATCAGATTATGCCTCATATTGAAATAATTTACAACCCAATGCAATCTCGTGAAATTATTGTGTTTAATGTTAGTGAACATATAACAGATTTCAAAACTGCTATTTTAGAATTGAGAAAATCAAAGTACTGTGAGAATCCTTCAAAGACACTCACGGCAGAAGCTAAGAATGTGTGTGACTATATATGTGTTGGTATAATGGACAAAGATTCTTCTACTAAACACTTAGTAGATGCTAAATTTTTCAACAAGAATTGCTTCACTAGATTTAAGAATGAATATCCCACAAAAAAGATATTACTGTCCACTGAAACTTATCCCATGATTGACAAAGAAAAGCTTGAAACTGAACGAAAAGTATTCTATTGTAGGACTGATATTCATGAATATTACAAATCAATTGAGCTGCTGAAATTTAACTTGTAAAATAATCTAGATGTTGTTTTTAGTGAAATTACGAAACTGATAAAAATCCTCTTGACAATTTCTATGATTACATCAGAGGGAGAGCGCAGTTTTTCAACATTGAAATTAATAAAAACTTTTTTAAGAGGCAGTATGAATTCGGAAAGACTAAGTGCGCTTGCAGTACTTTCAATGGAGAAAAATTTCCTGAATTGTCATCCATAGATGTAGGAGAAAATTATTGAACTTTTTGTGCAAATTAAAACAAGTAGAACGGATTTCATTTTTAAATGTAGTTCAAGTTTGAACTGTAACAATTTAAGTTAAAATGATTAATTTTTTTTAAAAGATTTTATCAAGGTCATGAATAATTTTTCTTTTTAAACATGGTTTTTCACTTTTACACAATTTTAAAACAAAGGCTAAGCCATTTCTGGAGCAGCACTCCCACTAATTTTATCTACGAGGTGCCACTGGAACGAATTAATTGATGCTATTTGTCAGAATATACAAATCAACAAAAACTATTTTTTTCCAACCCCACACACAATTTATTTTTAATAAGCAGCAGAGTGCTGTGAGGCTTATTTACCTTTAGCACTTCCTACTGTCTACTAACCATTTATGCAAATAAATTTAATTTAAGTTTTATTCTTCCTACCCCATTAGGAAGGAAAGAAAACAAAGGTTTGCAAACAATAGGGATAGAAAACCATAAGGGTCAAATGATGATGGATCATAAAGAGGATCCTACTTTTTCGGAAATTTCTATATAAATGAACTGTACTACAAGGAAAACTGACTACACATATTGTGAGTCGGAAGTGATAAATGGTGCCATTGCTGGTGAGGAAGGATGCCAAAGAAAGAACCATTAAAATATTAAACTGTATATAATTTTAATTTAGGGATACTAGTTTATGTGAACCTCAGTTTTTTTTTAGGTTCACACTACTAGCTATAAATAAATATAATATCTGATTTGATCATTTTAATCGCCTGTTGCTAAATCACGCTAAAACCCATGTAGCAATTCTTCTGCTGAAATCTCACATGGTTATAACTTGGACTTCAGGTTAACGTATAGGCTAGCTACAAATTACGTCCTCCACTTTGTTTCAGATAGTTTCAAACAAATCACTTACTTTTAGCCTTTTACCCAGATAATGATTATTGGATTTTCATTGGATCAACTTTTGAAGTTACCTAGATAAAAAAGGTGGCCATAAAAAGTTACATCCAAGCCTATCCAGAGCTCCAACATGGATTTACAACAGCATCGTAGTTTATTGAGTCTCCTATTATTGTCCAAACAGGATTAAAATAATACAAATTTGTATTCCTTTTTACACACAAAGTGAATAAGTAGCAAAAGTAGCATTCTCGCACATTTGTAAAATATATTCCAAATAGAAAGATTTTGTTTTTGACAGACAAAATATTTACTAAAACCATTTTAATATTGTTATATGTAAAGTAATTTAATCATAAGTTGTAAAATTGTATTTATATAATATCAATATATATTTAATAATATTAATAAAATAGCAAAATCAAAACAATATTTCCTAAGATGAAATGTTTATATCTTCTGAAAGATTTGGCTTACCATAATTTTTTATATAATGTTGCCAAGTATTGCTAGGAACATTGTCCTTAGTCTAAAAAATTTTTTTCCCATGAAGGTTTAATATAAAATAGTAGTCCCTTGATGAGTAATCAAATTTTAAAAATAATTATATTTAGGTAAATTAGAGACATAATGAGAACATTTGTAATCCTATATTCAACATACTTGTCCTTTAATTTTAGGTGTAAAATGTGTTTCTGGTAGGTTATTTTGTGGAAGAGGTGCTTAAATCATTTACTAAATTTGTGAAACTCCTATTATTCTGTTGAGTAAACGAAATTCATAAAAAATATTAAGCTTCACTAGAGCTATGTGCTACACAGAAATGCTAATGTTGACTTAACCAGTTGCTGCTGATTGGAAGTGATCATACTTAAAAGCATATTCTGACTTTCATGAAAACTACAATAATTTTAAAGTACCCATTCAGTACCTAGCTTATATCCTAAGAACAAACAGCCGTGTGTAATTATTTACTTTCAAAGTACAAATTTTGGGGATGTAAAAATAATTGTTTTTTTGTCAAATTATAGAGAACACTAGCTCCTGAGGGAAGCTTATGATTACATAAATTGTAATAAATTATTTAATAGCGATAGTAATGTAATTATTTATCTTTGAATCATACATGGAAGAAGAAACTGGTTAGGGAGAGACGGAAATGAATTCACTATTCTATAATCTAATCGTTTTAATGGGGGAATACTTTAATATTCTTATCAAATTTTAATGAGTATTAACTTAAAAAGTTGAGTGAGTACTCCTAATTAGTTTAAGAAAAACCGTGTTTGCTCTCTATACTATGTTCCTGATTTAAGACGTCATTTGTGAATAGACACAACCTCTTCTAATTTAATATATTTTAATCTTAGCTCTTTAAACACTACATTAAAATATTTTTCATTTTTATATAGATAACCAGATTTTTAAACTTTTATTATCTCATTAACACTAAGTTACTTTATGGTATTGTATTAATTGAAATGATTTAATTCTTAATATTCTATTTCATTAATTCTCACTTAGAATGAACGTTTTTAAGTAACCACAATACATCCNTTCATAACTATTAGTAGTTAAGAGAGAAGAAAACATGCCCTCCCCCCCCCCCCCCCCAATTGAAATAAATTTTATTTGTCATGAATAATTGTTGAAAGGTACAATTTTATAAAAAAGTAACTAATTAGGATAATTCTGAGATTAATTTCATGAAAATCTCCGAAATATATTAGGTGTTTGCTTCTACGTTTACAGCTATTTATCTAGAAAAATAAGCGAAATTTGAAAAATAATTAAAAAAAAAAGTTGAGTGATTTCAACGGGGAAATAGGAATGCATTAATTATTGTTGATTTGGCAGGTGTTTTCAAGTTTTTTAAAGGTAAACTTTGTTTTTTAAATGTAAACCTGTAACAATTTAGGGGAATCTTATTTTATGTAAAAAACTAACAACTTTTTTATGAAACTCTTTTCATTCGATCTCTATTTTAAAAGATGGGCAGGTATTTTGGGAGATACAGTCATTGGACCATTGTTTTTCGAGTGAGTCTCAGCATAGAGAAATTTATACTATAGAGAGGACATCAAAGGTTAAAATATTCAGTCAAGTTTTTTTGGGTAGTTTTTCCACTGTCTCAATAATTTTAGTTTTGTCTAGTGGCCGCTTCGAACGCTAGTGTTTCAACTTTTGGTTTCTTTAGAAGCGTCATGTTACCATGACAACCAGCCCCTTACAATGTTGTCTATGTTTACCTTTATTTTCATCATTCATTTTGCTAAAGTATGTCTGGCCCTTAGTGGTTTTGCAAGGTTGAGGGGAAGGGGGGTGGCATTCACAATAGACTTACAACAGACACTTGGATAATAAACGCAGTTACGAGAACAGCCACTTGCTATAGGAGGGGTGGGGGGGGGGTACGAGTCCCAGCTTATTGTATTTACAGTTTTAAGCAAAACCTCCCAAATAAGCAGAGCTAGTTGAATGTCCGTGGGCTTGGCCTTGATCAAAGAGGTCAGGGCTTGAGTGTCGGAGTACCGGTGGGTACAATTATATTTCATATTTTAAAATATTTTGAACACATTTAAATATATTTACTTTATTGAACTGTGGTTCAAATAAAAACATGCTAATTTTTATAAGTATAATTTCAACGTTGATATTAGATTTATAGCGCCATACTTGACTAAAATAGTTTTTTTCACTTTGAACATCTTTGTCCAAAAAATAATAAACTAAAGTTAGATCAAAAATCAAAATATTTTGTCCCTCTTGGGTGCCTATATTTATTTCGATTTTAATCCAAATATATCAATTTGTCCAATTGTTACGAAGAAACAAACAGAGACGTCAAATCTCTCTTTTTATCTTGAAAAGTAAATATCTTAATAAAAGATACATAAGATATAGTTTCTTATATTATGTTAATACAAGGCGGAACATCAAAAACACAAAAGCTCTACAATGAAGTGAATGACAACACCTTGGCAGAAAACTAAAACAAACACGACCTTTAAGGTGGGGGCTTAGAGGACGTGAGAAAGGTCCGGTGTTGAGTTTTTATATCAAAACTTTTCCTAGCCTAAATAAATAAAATATTGCTTCAGAGGAACAAAGAGTTCAATTTTCTTCACATGGTGATATCAATATTTGTTGAATATCTGTCATGAACATAACGACTACAAATAATCTAAAAAAACATTTAAATGGAGATAAAAGTTGTTACAAAATTCCAGGGAACCATTGACAGATATTCGAGAACTATTAATATCACCACGTGGAGAAAATTAAACCAGGTGTTTCTATCAAAACAATATTTTATTTATTTCGACCAAGAAAAGTTTTCTATAAAAACTGCAAAAAAGTGACCTTTTTTCATGTCCCCTAAGCCCCCACCTTAAGGCAAAAAATATCTACTTAAACTTAATTATGTTCATGTTGAAGCATTATAATATAAATATTGACACTTAAATAAACAAAACAAATAAATACAAAATTTACACAAAATAATACAATCATATTATGTAGCTCATTTAAAAATGATAGTTGTAAAATGGGTAAATATTATACTGTACACATTATTTTCTTAAGGAATTAAATTTAAGATAAAACATTTATATTATATATCAATAATTATAGTAATTATGAATGAAACGTTTTTACAGATATATTATTTTGATAATAATTGGAACTAATATAATAATATTAGTATATTTTTATAAACTGTACCTAACCCATTTGTTAAATATATTAAAAATAATATCATTAATAAATAATTTAAACATGTTATGTATGATATATAATAGATTAATTAAAGACTAGTATAAAGTTACAGACATTTCATGACTCTTACGTTGAAAATGTTGTATTTGGCCGAGTAGATTTGAGTTAATATTTTCTTATGTGTTTTAAAAAAAGTCTTGCTTTAATATTCATTACGTTTCTTTCTCCAAACCAATCATGTAGAATGAACATTTTTAAAACACCGTTAGACAAGTCAGATAAGCCTGATATTTACTCAATGTGCCCACTGATCTGGTAATTTTATTTTCAAATATGACAAAAGTTTAAGGTGGGTGTACTTGAATAAAAGTAAAAATACTAACATCTACTACACCAAATTTACTACCAAGAGCTAAAATTGAAGAAAATACTTTTAAATTATTTGATAAACAAATAGTCCATATTAGTTTCTTAAAGATTTTTAACTAAAGACTGTTGGCCTATATATTTATCACAAACTGGAAAAGTAAACATTGATAATTTGTTCCCACTGTTATAACGTGTGTTTTCACAGCCTTTTAAGTTTTGAAGCACATTTGTATCTTCCTTTACTAGTTTTTTTCCCTCCAAACTAGAATTCATCATCTGCCACATTACCTACAGAATAAATGGTAGTTTTCTTTCTCTTTACCAATTGTTGGTATTGGTGCTGTTTGGTATGGCGGCTTAGTGATCCTAGTCGGGGAGGGGGGAAGGGGGAGACAGGACAGAAGGTCATTAACGGGTGACATTGTGAGCATTTCTTCTTCGCCCTTGAAACTCTCCTTTTGTGACAGGCTTACTATCTTTTAACAATGGTGATGGGTCATTTACAACGTTGCCAGATCCTCTAAGAAAACCTACTCTTTACTTGGGAACCAAAGTCTAATAATGGATGGTTTCGTGGCGCGAAAACACGAGTCCAAAATTGAAAGTATGTTTTTCAGCGCTCCTCTGTGGTGAATCGACATAAATACAGTTTCCATTGTTCCAAAATGGACTGAATTTTTCCCTATCCTTCGTTCCCTCTAGTGTTATTCCTTTATCTTCCTTTCTCTATGGTCTCAGCAATGAGTTGTACTTAGAATTGTTGGAAGATGTTTTTAATCCTCTTATTACACACGAAATAGAAAACCAGATATTATATGAGAGAGGTGTCACTGTTCCAAAAAGATCGAGCCCCACTACCTCACACAATTGGTGTTCGACGATGGTTCAATTTATGAAACAATGGATTGGTAGACGAGACTCTTTCAAAAGGTCTGCAATTATCCTCAGATTCAACCAATTTATAATTTTTCCATAGGGTCACGTAAAGTATAATGTTTATATTATTATTATTATTATTAATATTATTATTATTAGCACCGCGTCTTACTAACTGTTCGGGTTATACGCACTTACGCTAATGTGTAATGGTAGGGTGATTGTGAGATGAAATGAAGGACATACAGTTTAACGTGGAATCCGAACCACGGTGGAGGCCTGGCATTCTTCACATTCACAAGAAGTCTTGTCAGAGGTGAAGGAAGGGTTTGGTAATCAGATAAATCTTTGCCGGGACCGAGGATTGAACCCCGGCCGCCAGCATAGAAGTCTGACACCTTACCCCTAGACCGCCAGGTCACCGACTATAATGTTTATACAACAAAGCCTAACATAATCTAATAGCGCCGCCACAGGATTACCACAGTTTGTAGAAATATTCCAAAAGTTTTTTCAACATGTCAGATGTGTATTCATAGATATAGACTGTATTGTTGCATAGAAAATAACAGATATCACTTTGAATAACTGTTTTAATTGTTCTGTGTGATCATATTTATTCATAATAAAACAGTAATACCATAAATCAATAAAGTTTTCAGTAATGGTAGATCAAAGATTGTAATAATATCTTGATATCGTGTAAAACATATTTAAAAATAGAAATCGATTTAAAATTTTTTTAAACACGGTAGTATTTTTTTCCCCGCAGAATAAGATTATGCTAAAATAAAACATGTTTCTATTAAAAGAAAACAATGTTAACCTTGAAAAAACCTTGAAAATGTCCACTGAATTCAAAGTGAATAATGAAACTACACAACTTTTGTTCGAAAATATTGTTTTATCATGCATACTTTACGAGATAATTAACCTTGAACTTAAAAAAAGCTGTATCACGTAACATATTGATAAAAACCAAGTACATAACAATTTTATAAGAAAGACTTCAAAAAAATAAATATCTTATTTTTTCTTTAAACATTGATAACATTTTACTTTATTATTAGAGTTGTTTTATTTATATACTTACTGTATTATCTATCGACAGTGACAGTGGCAAATCACACAGCTTAACATATGAATATATCAAAGTAGCTGTCGGATAAGTAACTTCCTACAAATGAAAGGACTGCACATTCGTTACCAACATTAGAGTTTATTACTATATTGTGTTTTAGGAGCAGAAGCATTTAGTATATCATATAGAGCGCAACTTTGATATATTTAACATAATGCAATACATTTAAAAAATTAGATAGTAAGAAGTGATATTTAAGATAACAAAGCTTTACAAAGAGAATTTGTGATAGATTATATTAGAAAATTAATTTACAAAATTATTTTTTTAAAGATGTAATATTATGAAATATTTAATCATCCATCAGTTAATTTGAAATATAATATTAGACAAAGTTCAAATTACATTAAGCAAATTTTGAAAATATATGTAATTTTAATACCAGATTATATGGTTTTGAAAAATTAATTTAAAGAATGAAGCTTATTGTTCTGTAGATATAATTAATACAATATAAAAATTAGAATAGTAAATTTGGAAATAAATGTACTTTTATTTAGCAACAAAGAGTATGTGAAACCACAAAAATAGTCAAAAGAATTAAATGTGAGAAACTAATAATAATACTTCAACAAGACAAGTAAAAAACAGTATATGTCACAATAAGAGGGATTTGTAATTGAAAAAAATATTTAAAAAAATATAAAATTTAAAAGTTAAGTCAATTAAGATGCCGTGAATTGATATTCTTATTTATAATACTTTATTTCATAATATAACATTTACATCTTACGAAATTCAAATAATTTTCAGTATCGTACGTGTCTTTCCGTTTTCAAAGCGGAATGGAAAACCATGCACCGTACGTATACGATACTATGCCGGTGTGCGAGGACCTATATCTGCTAATATATTGAACCCCTTACTCCTTTGCGGATAAGGTGGTTCTTAAACGATTGAACACTTATGCATGATCATTAGGTGGAAGGACTACCTTATAAAATTTGAGAAAAGCTATCAGCGCAGCTCCTATGAAACATCAATATATTGAACTATTTAGACTGTTTAACAAACACAGAGCTAGAGTTGCAGTGTTGTCATATCTGTCAAGTCTGTAATGAAAGAGTGAACAAGTAGCAAAAATGGAAAGCTAAGTGTGTGTGCATGAACTAGACTATTTATTTTCGTTTACATTGTGGAAGAATTTGAATTACTAAAGTGAAACAAATTTCTGAAGATGATGTTTCAATATGGACTAATTATTCATGAGTGAGGTCAAACCAACTCTTCAACTTTAAATTATTATTATCATTTTTTTCTTTCTCCTATAAAAATCAGAATTCGTTTACTTTCAGAAAGACAGACTAAAGCAGAGAATTAATTAACATTTCATTTTTTTGTATAATTTTTAATTTTTTTATTTTATATTTATTTATTTTCATTTTTTTTTGTTTCAACAATACTGTTCTATACTTTGTTAAATTAGAATTTATAATTACCCGGAATTCCATAGGTAGGCTTGGGATGTGGTAAAAGGGGAAACAATAATAGATCCACAAAAGTACCAACAATTGTTATTTTATACATTTCCTTTTTATTATAGTCTAAATTACATTTTGTTCCAACAATCCATTTTATCTAAATTGTTCATGTTTTTAGTTTTAAGTTTACCCAGTGGTCTCGAGTTTGAGAGTCGTCGTGCCACTGACTGAATTAGACGAGGTAATTTTTTTTTCTTTTAATTATTATTTTTCTCCTAGATACTAGGGGTGGCGCCCAACAAAAACACAATCTTTATATATCTTGATGTTAACTATTGTTGTGTCAGCATAAGATGTCAGAAGACACTTGATACTAGACAAAGTAAATTATATATAAAAAAATAAATACATAATACACATATTTCTCTCACATTGTAAATAATTTATTTTTCATTACAACAGACAGATATGAGGGCAGACATAGTTGTAAACTTCATATTTTTGGTTCGGAAACACATAAAACGTAACCATTATTCTACATCTAGAGATACAAAATGTAATGATTACAAATCTTTCTCTAGAAGGCCGACATATGAATAATTTCTTTCCGGAACATGATGTATGCTACGTTAGATCATCGTTAAATCACATATGTTCCCGGTATCAGGATCGAAACCTGTACTTTCTAAGCTTGAGTGAGGGTTGTAAAAAGCTCATTTAAGCCTGCTTTAAAATGTGAAAATACTTGGTTTGTATTTTATATTTCTTTGTTTTAACTCAACAATAAACGCTTCAAGAACTACATATCTAGGATTTTAATTTTGTATTTTATTTCACGATTTAAACTTGATGACTGACAAAACACCAAAATCCCCGAATCGACGTGTTCGAATATAATTGTGTTTGTGTTTGATGGAAGGTTGGAAGAGGTGTTCTAAAAACACTTGCCTCATCCGATATAGAGTGTAATTAGGTTCTGTTGATTCGCCGAATCAGCAAAACTCGGTAGCTACGCGTTTTATGTCTGCCGGTTATTTTATCATACACTCATGCTAAAAGTAACAAACGAAAGGTAGGAAAAAGGAAGGATAAACATTACAAAATAATATTACCTAATTAGTTGGGTAGAGGGATCGCTACCGTGGTATAGTAGTAAGAGCTTTTGAATACAATTCCAAAAGTCGCGGGTTCGATCTACAGTGGCTACAAATTTTCTGTAATCCATTGGGCCTTGAGCTGGATCAACTCAGACACGTGGGGACTAATGAAGAGTTAATATAATGAAATATTATTGGACCCGGGTTGTAAAGCTGTAGCCGCCTGACCTGTCCAACTAGATTGCGGGCTTACGCCTTTGAGCTAGTATTTTTCTTTAATAAAAGTTAAATAATGTTATCCTGAAATGTAATTTCATAATTTTAGCTAGCCGTAAGGATAAAATATATTTCGGTTTTATGCCAGCATTTAAATCAAAATGCATAACGGCATGAAATTACATGGTGAACTGTCAGATACCTGACAAATTTATGATATTTTGAATTGTTGCTGTGAGAATACTTTTTGAGACATAATACTTTTTTCCGTGTTTAATATAGTCATATATGATCTTTCAGATTTTGTATGAACTTTATTTTGTTTAACAGAAAAAAAAAAGACTTTGTGTGTTAGTTTTGGTATATAAAACCTTTTTTTTTATTAAAAAAATTAAAATGTCAAGCTATGTTCACGTTTTATTGCAAAAGCTAGGAATAATACTCTTCAAGTTCTGAACCAGAATTATCTAATAATTTAGATTATATGTTAGAATCGTCAATTAAATTTGCTTTTGAGGAATACATTTTGATAGGTATCACAGATGGTAGGAGATCGTTGAAGTGTTTAGGAAAACAATAGTTTGGTTATATTACGGGAAGTGCTGCCACCTAGTAATTTATTATTTTATTATGAACTAAGACAGTCTTAGGAAACACACAACACTATACCTGAACGTATCTCGAGCCATTGTGTGTGTAAACTTTTAAAAGTGGACCCGAGTGTGGCTCAGGCATGGTAACAATAGACACACTAGCCTGAGTGTGGCTCGTATATGTTCTTTTATTTATATATGTACTTTTATTTAGAAAAAAAATATATATATAATAAGCCCTAATTCTATTCTATAGTTGAAATTTTACCAGTCAGAGGCTAGCAACTTTACATACACAATACATAATAGTAATATATACAAATCATAGTTTCCTGGGTGGTGTAAACAAAGAATGATTGCACAAATGAGCCAATATCTACACAGAAGGAAAATTGGAAAATTCAGAAGGTAAGTTGGGATTTAGTTTTAGGCACCTATCTCTACTGACACCCGGACCCTAAACTTTATAATAGTGTTCGTTGGTTAGAATCGGTTAAAATGTTTTTTTCGTAATTTCAATTCCCAGGAATGTTCTTATAAATTTCTAAACAAGATTTATACAGAGAAAGAGAATGAGAGGTTGAGAAAATGTGAGATTGTTAGCAATAGATAGGGTGTGTTAAAGAGTGAGGGTGATGAAACCCCCCCATACCCACTCAGAAATAATAGTCAAGGAGGTAACAAGATAGTTTTTTTATATAAATAGCATAATACAACTTGATGATACGAGTGAGACAGCTCAAACCGTTTGGTGACATCAGCGTTAACACAAAGCTCAAAATTTATTTGAAATAAACATTCCAAATAAAGGACCTGATTTAATAGGCATACAAAGGTTTATGAACCATATAAATAGTTATAGCCAAAACCACTTTATATAATATGAGAGATGTAGTGTACAAGTAAGCTCGAAACGGGCAAGTTTCCTGGACTGCCTCTCATCAGTCACAACATCAGATAACTAACATATAATATTCGAGAATAACCTATTATCACTCACAAATGGCGGCTAAAAGCACATGATACAATAAGTACAAAATTAACCTTATTAACTATCTTTATTTATTTTCCCTAAAACAGTCATAATTTAATACACTGGTAAATCAAAGATCCTTAATATGAATAACTAATTGATGATACTCTCTTAAAAATACATAACACCAATCCAAGATTTATTATTGGCAGCTCTCAATTTGTTTGAATAATAAATGATATGCCTTCATAAAATAATCGACCTCCTAAATCTGAACAAGACATAATTGGTAATCATTCACTAAAAAACTTGAATTTAATAATGATGCCGCCAAGAGGCCGACACACAAATGTACTTGCGATCCAAATATGTTAAAAACGCAAAGCCAAGTGGCTTTAAGCTTAACTATATAAAGATTTTAAAGTTCAATGATAGAAAATTAATTCGTTACTGGCCCTTCCTTTCATATGAAGGCAGCCGACCAATCAAAGGATTAGTAAAATATGAAATAGTATTTAGCACCTTCTGGCGGTCTAAAGCCTAACTATACGCAACGTAATTCAGGTACATTTCGTCACCCGAGAATGCAAGTGTTCTATGTCCAATTTTTCACTTTTGTGTAAAAGAGCATTGAAGTTTGACCTTGGGTATAAAACCAATGTTACTAGAAGACAACTCGAGCTTGTATCTTCTTCAGTAATTATTTAATAGTCTCAATTTCACGACAGGTGGATCATATACATTCTAAATAAACGTATACACCAAATATCTCAAATTTAACCATTTTGGAGATAGAACACTTGCATTCTCGGGTGACGATTTATCAAAGCGATGACTACAGAAGAATCTCGTCATCTTGCGGCCCTATCTCAAACAAACAGACGATACAATTTAAACTGGATTAACAATATTTTGTAATCTATCAACAAATAACAAGATGATTATAACTCTACACGATACTAAAATAAGTGGAGCCGTCTAACGACGCTATCTGTTAACAAACGACTAAACTGCCAATACCAAAGGTATTTGAAAAACATCCTTGAGGTGGATATGCAAAAATTACGTGAAAACACAGGGACCAATGTCCCCAAAAGAAAGCATAATATCAAAGTCGAGAATACGGTTCTATTCTAACATACCAAGATTTTAACTCCTACCATGACCTTAAGAGTCTAAAAATACTAAGGCCATTCACGCGAGTTCCATGATAAAAAAAAACAATAAGTTTAATATTTATAGATTCTGAAATGATAATTTAAGCTGAATGGGAATTTAGAGTAGGAATATATTAATCAACTTATAACAACGTCACTCACCTGCGAAGCCAGAATTGCAATATGTGTCAACATTGCAGAATTCTACCATTATATATTACTTGAATCTGCCAAGTGTACTCAAGGCACGGGAATAACAGGAGGGGGAGAGGGGTAAGGTGTGGCATGATTCTAGAACATCCTGGTTTATACCACGCCTCTCCAGGAGTATGTGGAAGGAACTGGACTACGAGCTTGATGAACATAGCCGATATAGCGCAGCTAGAGATCGTAAATATCGTTCTTATTTCTTTCTTGGCCCGGCTCAGTATTCACGAAGTGGAATGAACCATGGGCCTTGATTCAGTCCAGTGTTAGACAGTTCTGGGAAGTGTTGTAGAGCCGCAGTCTTGCTGAGACGAGTCAACTAGGGCCAGGGTGTTGAGTGACCCAACCTTATATTGTTTACTTGTAACGAGGTTACAGTGAATATAAACGAGTGAGAGAGAGTGAGTGAATGTTATCGAGTGTTAGTGAGTGATATTGTGAGAGATTTTCTTAAATAGAAAGTGTGGGAAAGAAATATGGCGTGCTAGAGAAAGTATGAGATAAATAGAAGTTAAAATAGAGAGTTAAATAGAGTGAGAAAGACAGTGGAAAGAAAGTGAGAACGTGTGAGAGTGTATGAGAGTATGTAAGAGATTCTGAGAAAGTCTTTGATAAAGTCTGTGTGTGTGTGTATGTGGAGAGAAAGTGTATATAAAAGCTACTTTGTGGGAAATAAAGTGTGTGATAAACAAAATGTGAGTGAAAGGGAGTGCGTGTGAAAGAGTGTGTGTGGGTAATAGAATGTATGAAAAAGATTTTGTGAGAAAGGGGGTGTTTGAGAAAAAGTAATTGAGAAAAATAGAATGTTTGATAAAATGTTTGTGAGAGAATGAGTGTGTTAAAGATTGTGTGATAGAGATATATTGTGTGAGAGAAAGATTGTGAAAGAGAGAGCTTGTGAGAGAGAGTGATTTAGAGAGAATGTAAAAAGAAATATGGGAGAAAGAAATTGTGTGTGATTGTATATGTATGAGAGAGAGACATTGAGATAGCAAGTATGTGTGAAAGAAACAGTGGGTGTGTGAGTGAGAAGATAGATGGGGTACACAAAACATTACTTTGAAATTTCATACACGCAAAATCAAGTGGTAGCATGGAAACATATTTTATCTTATATGTATTCAAATAATATTTAAAAAAATAAATAACAAAACGTTTACTTAAACATTTAAAATTACAATCCTAACACATTTCAAGATCATTTTATCAATACATACCAAAGCATATTTAAACATAATTGTATGGGTTTTAATATATAATTCATTTGTGAAACAAATCGTAAGTAAATATATTCTTGAAATTGAATAAATGTGTCTATTATAATCAATATTGTTTATTTAAATACAATTTAACAAACAATAACAATATTCCAATAATCAAACATATTTTCTCAGTCTAGGTGATTAATTTCTTCAATCAAAGTATGTAAGTAAAATATGTGCCAGGGCCAGCTATTATAAAGGCCATCTTGTGATCAAACGTAAATATTCAAAAACTAAGAGAAAGAAAAATACAAATGCAAACAAAATTATTTATAACCAACTATCACTGGTTTTTATATATAGCTAGCTATTGCCCACAACTTCGTTCGCGTTTTCACTCTTTTTTTTAAATGACTCGTGTCCTATCTATTGTAAAATCCGGAAACTAAGGGTAAAATTACTTATGTTATTATTCACAGGGGGTTATGACTTTATTTTTTGTTCATATTTATAGTAGTATACCTCTTTATATACTACAATAGAGGTTCTTCCCTCAGGTGCTAACACGACCAGGCTTCTAGGCGAGCTCACTCCAAGCTGTCTAGGTCCAAGAGCTTGGGCTGGGCGTTGATCTAATAAGAAATAAGGCAAAAATATGTATCCTCTTGGTTCCCTATCCCGAGGAGGTTTCGTAAAATCCTTAAAATTGTTATTAGTGATTATAATTACCTACTTATATGCCAAATTTGAAGTCTCTAATAATTATAGTTACTGAAATAAGGCAACTTTAAAGCAAAATATAAATCTTCTTTATTCCCTTTCCCGTGCGAATTTCAAAAATTTGGCCTCATGTCTTGTCTTCATCACAAAGGGAACCTCTGTGCAAAATGTAAGCTTTCTAGGTACAAGGGTTTGGGCTGGGCGTTGATGAGTTAGTCAGTGAATCAGGACTTTTCTTTTTATATATATAGATATTATGTAATAATTTTTACATTTGTTGCATAGTATATTTTATTATTATTATTATTATTATTAATAGCCAAAGATAAATATTTTACTTTAATAATAGATATACTCACAAACTCATGCACCAGTCAGGACTGCCATGGTGATGCAAACAAAGAATGAAAAGAAAAAAATATCTGGGAAAATCTGATTTTCGTTGGAAACTTCTATTTTTTCCGGACATACTGGACCCATAACCTTTAAAATGAGAGGTCATTTGTCCAAATCTGTTAAGCCATTTCTTCGTAGTTTCTCTTATCTAAAACAGGATTATCAAATTATATTTTAGTTAAGATAAAGTGATAAAATGTACTTATGAAAATGAGTGTATATGTATTTGAATGTGAGGGTGAGTGTGAAAATAAGAGTGTGAATGTGAGAAAGTTTGTGTGAGTGTGAGAAAGTGACTGTGAGGTATGAGAAAGTGAGTCTAACATACTAAGAATGAGCAATTGAGATTGATCGAGTGAGTGTGAGCGAATTATAGTGAGAAAGTGAGAGAGAGTGTGTGAGAAGGATAAAGAAAACAGCTGATTATATAATGCTTAATAAGTTGTGTGTGAGAGAGAAAGAGAGAGATTGTGTGTGTGTGGGGGGGTGTGTGTGTGTGTGTGTGTTCGTATTAGAAAGAAAGATTAAATTTTTGGGAGAAATATTGTGTGATAGACATATAAAATGTTAGGGTATTTGAGAGAGAGTTTGAGAGAGAACGTTAGAGAGGAATAGAATCGTTTGGAGAAAGAAAATAATAGTGAGATAAAGTGAGAGAGAGAAAGTTTGAGATTAAGAAAGATAGTTTGAGATATAAAGAGGGAGTTTAAGATAGAGAGAGTGAGATTATGATAGAGAGTGAGAGTGATGGTGATATATAGATAGTTTGATAAAGAGTTTGAGATAGAGAGATTTTGATATGGAGGGCTTTTGAGATGGAGGGAATTTGATATAGAGGGATTTTGATATAAAGGGAGTTTGAGAAAGAGGGAGTTAGAGAGAGAGAGCGTTTGAGCGAGATAGAGTCTTTGAGAGAGAGTTTAAGATAAAGAGTACAGTAAAAATAATGTGAGAGAAATTCTGGGATAGAGAATATATGTGAGGGTAGTGAGTGTATGTGTGTGAGAGAGCGATGTGGTGTGTGAGAGGTAATGAGAGAAGACTATATAAGAGCGAGTGTGTGTGTGTGGGTGGGTGGGTGGGTGTGAGGGGAAAAGTTAGAGAGAGTGTGTGGGAGTGGGAGAGAGTTTGATATATATAGAGAGAGAATATGAAAATATAGACGTGGTACACAAAATATTAAGGTACTTTGAAATATCAGTCCTCAAAATTAAGTATAACTTAACTTACTGTATTTGTAAGAATGTGTAAATGATAAATTGGATTGACAAAACGTTAATTTTATTATGTTATATCCTCAAAATTAACCGGTAAAATGAAAACATAACTTAGCTTACGTATTTGTATTGTGTTACTATTTGCTAAAATGATCATCAAAATACATTATTTGAATAAAATGAAAACCAAAACTCATACTTGGATGATTAAAATTGCTATTTTTAAACACTATTTAAGATCATTTAATAGATTTTGAACTTATAACACATAGCAAAACATATTTAGACATCATCTTATCATACGTAAAAAGAAACGAAGACAATATTTTCACGAACTTGAAAACTTAACCTTCTAATTTTCGAACTTTGCTCAATGTTTATCGATTTAAAGACGAATTAACGATAGCAACATTACAATAACAAAATTAATGTAGGCATTAATTTAGGCATCTCAATTTAGATGTGCTATGACAAGAATAAAAAAAAAATATTCTTCCAAAAAGAAAATTGTGATGTTCTTAAAACAGCAAATAAAGATTGAGTTATTATTTTTTAGATATTTACAGCAATGCAGAATTGCAGTGAATAATGGTTTCCATGGTGATTAAATAAATATTTAAAAACTGAAGATTACCGGTGAAAATCGGATATCGTGGAAAACTACTATTTTTCCTGACATCCTGAAGTCCTAACCGTTTAAATGAGTATTTGTTTGTCAAAATCTATTCAGTCATTTCCTCTTAGTTTCTATTACTGTAAACGGGCTTATCAAATTATATATAAGAGAATATACAAGTTCATGACCAAATATAAACATTAATAGGGTTTATTAAAAAACAACAAGATCAATTGATTTTAATTTAGTAAATAAAATGGACTAGACGTGTTGTATTAACACTTTCGATTCTAAAATTGTAATAGACAGTTTTATCTGGTCCTAAAAATGAATTTAATACCATACAAGTGGTGTCTCCTAAGGTAACCTACTACCTAATCTCACCTAAGTATCTAGGTAAACTAATACTTTCTGCCTATGTATCTATAGCTTGGACCTTTCTTTTATAATGTGGACGAAAATAACATCGATTACAAAAGTGTTATTTAACCAATAAATGTAAATTCACTACCAATAGCCCCCTACTCTGTGGACCACTTACTATTGCATAGCAGATAAAATATAATATTGAAATATCATAGATTATCATGGATATTGGATCAATTATGATCTAATACATATAATTTTAGGTGTAATTCAGAGGCCACATTGTCATTCAATTACACACAAAACAATATTGGTCATCATACATTGAATTATTATTATTATTATTATTATTATTATTATTATTATTATTATTATTATTAGCACCGCATCCTACTACCCAATCAACATATATAATAAATAAAATAATAAACTAGGTTTTTATTGATACCAAGATTTATTGAAATTAAATGGTGATCTTTAACAAACATCGCATAAAATCATACAGTTCCCTAAAATAAAATGATTAGGAATGAATCATTTTAGATGTAATCTACCCGCATTTGCGGGAAAGTAGAGTGAGAAACCATGTAGGTAAAACCATCCTCAGTAGACCCGATTGGTGTTTGAACCCCAATCTCCTCGTCATCAATAGGCTAGTCTAACACACCCTTTTGTTGACTTTAATTGTGGAAATTAAGTATAGTTGCCTGTTTAATATAGGAAACAATATCTACCCCCCCCCCTCCCCCCGATAATAAAGAATTAAATGGTGGATCCAGGTTCCACACTTTCTGGTGCGTGTACATGGCGGATAACAATAGAGGTCAAAGTTTCTGGCACCATTATATTTAACTGTTGGGCTAATATATTGCAGAAATGAGAAACACTCTTGTAGACACACAAAATGTCTTGGTATAAAACTTGAAGATAAACTTTTATAACTTGACCTATTTATTATTTTACTTGAAATTTCTTAATGTTGCTTGTACACATCATGTTAATCTCTCCTATTTTTGAAATGTGAATGACCTTAATCGTAACTAAAGCTTATTCGCTAAATACGTCTTTAATTTTTTTCTTCTAATAAGTTCAATAAAATACAAAAAACTAAAATATATTATCTTCTATTAAAATACTGTGTTTAAGGTAAACTTCAAAGCTTTACCATGTGAAAAATAAAATAATACATGGCATTATTATTCTTCCATCAAAAGGTTGCATGGACCCATGCGTCTTCACAAGCTTTGGGAATCTTTGTATGACAATCACAGGTCCACCCGGCTTAGGTGCTACCGGCGTGGAGCGACTAGACTTCGTATCTTGACGCTGGCTATAGCAAAGAAAAAAAAAATCTCTTCTTGGGAGTTATCTCTCACTCACCTACTTTGGTGGTCATATTCTTGACACGTAGGTCTTTTGGGCACGTCTTCTCTTCTTCACATGGGGAACTTTTATCCTTTCTTTACCGTAAATAGAATTAACAAAGATACCTCATAATATATTTAATGACCGTCGAAAATAATAATAAATTTATTTAGTGAAAACGATACTCTTCACTATGTTGTCTATCAATCTATAGTTTTCTCATTTGTTTCCTCATTACGATGACCTATTGTACTATACAGTGTGTTATGTCCTTTCTCTCTTGAACAAGTGCTGGAGTTCCTTGGATTGGATGTTGGTGTTAAATTATTTCAGAGGACCATCAACACAATGAGTTCATTTTGGTTTAAAATAAATTATTTGAACCGGTGGTGAACGTATCAATATCTTATATTTTGAGCCATAAATAACCCTTAAATTTAGAGTTATATGTCCAATTACAAAAAGTCCTAGGAGGATACCTTATGAAAATTCTAGAAACCAGGTTTTATCCAGACCATTAATATGTTTTTGGCTCCAAACTTAGATACAGAGAGACACGGTGACTTTAAGACACACCGTCCATCGCTAAATCCACTTCCCCTGTTTCAGGAGGTCATGGAACCTCAACATTTATCAAAATCCTGATTTATATTTTCTTGCCAATAGCAATATTACTTTCTCAGAAAGATAGAGAGAAAATAAAAAATATGTATAATTCTGTCCAAAGGTTGAACTATGCAATAATTACATCAATATTGTATTTTTGGGCTACATTTCATCGACGATTTTTACATTTCCTATGAAATAATAAAATATTAGCAAATAATTATTACCACTATTAATTCCAAGTGTCTGATGTTGAACAGGTAGAAAACCAATATATATGTATATATATATACTAGCTGACCCGGCAAACGTTGTTTTGCCATATAAATAATTTTTAAGTAATTTCTAGTGTAGACAAAAAATAGCTTACTTATTGTAAGTGTGTAAGAATGTGGTATATGCGTGAAATAGGCATGGAGCGCTGTGAACGATGAGGGAATATAAAAATAACAAAAGGCAAACATTATTTTTAAGTTATTATAATTTATTCCTTAAAATTATATATCATTAATTAATCAATTACGACAGTAACACTAACAAACAATATCAATCTCTTAATGCCATAGCGTGAACAATATTTTTTGTTAGTCCATCTTTAGCTAACACAAACAAACTGGATGGTTTACCCACTCGAGAGCATGCCACGTATAATTGTCCGTGTGAAAAACATGGTGTTCTCAAATCTAAGCCACAAATAGACATCGTTTGACCTTGGGATTTGTTGATAGTCATTGCAAATGCCAATCTAATCGGAAACTGAATACGTTTGAATTGAATTGGCACATGACGATTGATCAGTTATCGACCGGGGATGAAAAATGATTAAATTACTAAAATGGCTATTAAAAAATAGGGGTTGGTGATAAAAGGGTAAAAATTTAGGGTTGTATGTATTTTTTAATGCGACATAATAAAAAAAATAAAGATATTAAAAAAATGTCTAAAAATTATAGAAAAATGTTAAGGGTGGACAACCCTTATCACTAAGGGGTATGAAAAATAGATGTTGGCCGATTCTCAGACCTACTCAATATGCTCACAAAATTTCATGAGAATCGGTCAAGCCGTTTCGGAGGAGTACGGGAACGAACATTGTGACACGAGAATTTTATATATAAGATATATATATATATATATATTACTAAAATTACTAGTTTGATTATATGTGTGACACGAGCGTTGTGTGAAACCCATCGCATTCACAGGTGTGAAATTTAAAAATTAGTTGTTACTGTGCACTAGCATGTTAACCTTGAAACTGGAATTTTAAAATTTGTATTTTTTTTTTAGATTAATTCCAAATATATGTCGGAAGAAATAAAATAAAGATTATTTTTTCTGTATTTTAAAAGCAAAGAAAAGCCTTTCCATGGGTACTCTTGATAGTCACTAATATATTACCACATACTTATTGTGAACATTGTTAGAAACCTTTATATCATCACAAATTGTCAACCCCGGGGTTGAATACTTTACACTCTTATTACAATATATACAATTTAACAACACTACTCCTACTCTACTACTACTACTTAGTTTGTATGTAAAGATTAAGACTTATAGGTTTGTTTGTATTAATTTATCCGCATCAGTATTTACCCATTAAAAGGCTCAGGGTTCTCAACATATATATAATACTAAAAATAAGAGCCTTCAGGTATCCCAAATTAATTATAAGAAATTTAAGATTTTTAGGATCGTTAAATTTGACGTTAGTCTAATCGGTGATCACGCCATTTAATATTTTAGGCTTTCAATAAGTTTAAAAGCATCAATTAAGTATAGACTAAGTACGAATGGTGGTATGCCCATTTAAAGTTACCGCTTTATATTTTTATTGAACTTTAGCTAACCGGATTGGTGGTTACGGTGTATAATGGGTCAGGCTTTCGATGAATATAGATTTGATAAAAGCAATACCAGTTAAAAACATTCTGAGATTTCACTAAGTACAGTTGCAAATTTATGATTTCTATGTTTCTTGGTTTTTAAATGTCTGACATATCATTTCTCACATGGTTTAAGGCATCAAACTCATAATATTTAAAAGTACAAGAAAATATTCGATAAATCAACACCCTAAAGTTTCCATAAATACCAAAGAGGCCATATTAAACTTTATATCTTCCTTGTTTTTTTAAGCTACGGTACCTAAACTGATGGTCAAGTGATATAAGGATTCATAATATAATTGAAATAATGGTTGTTCTCATTCCATCTTGATTCATAATTAAATAACGTGCTCTGTGAATGTTTGACCTATTTTAACAGGCTGTAAAAAATTAAATACTATATTTTTCTTTGTCAAAATTCATACATACCTACCCTTACTTGAATTTAGTTCATATTTCTCATTACAGAAAGATATATGTGTTATTTTTTTTACTCAGAAATGTTTAATGTTCCTATAAAACTCTAGTAGGAACGTCATCTGTGGAATAATTTTCTCCCAAGCTGGTACCACCACGTGTGTGTAATGGGGCGTGAATATTTCTACCCCTTCACCCCCAACCCTTCCAAAACCTTGCACACCCCAAACTAGGCGAGGAAAGTTTAAAGTTCGTGCTGAGAATGCTGAAATTTTGCTACACCAGTTTCTGAATAATAAAACATGTGTCAATAGTTATATTTTTAAGACAATATTTCATAGTGTTATCGATTTTCCATCCTATCTTCCTGAGACCCCACCCCCTCTTATCCTCCTCCCTCCCCTCCCACAGGTTATCATGGGATCTAAAGTGTCAGACTCACAATAAACTGGATTACTGGATTACAAGCCATTGTCAAAATAAGATGTTTTAAAGGAATCCTGCTAGGGAATATCAATTTATGTTTTTAGAACAAACAAGCTTACCACCAACTGGTAGCCATAAAGAATTAAAATAAGAGTCACCAGTAGTACTCTAAAATATCCAATAAAATATATAACACATTTTGAAGTTTCCCACGGTTGGCCTAAATTTGGACATAGCTAATTGGAATGCTCACCAAACGTTTAGGAGCTACAAATATATATATAATAATAATATATATAATTTAAAAACTGCACCTATATATTTAATATTAATTAGTAATTATTTTAATACCGTGTCCTACTAGCTGTTCAGGCTACACGCGTTAAATAATATTAATCTAATGGGGTAAGGATGAGTAAGGAAGCATTTTAAAGAGAGGCTTCCCACATATATGTGGAGGGAGAATTGGGAACCATTTAGGGAAAACCACCCTTAATAGACCTAGCCATGATTTTAGCCCATATATCTCCATCTTCAGAAGGCCAATATAAAACGAGAGATGCCTTAGACCATTCGGCCACTGAAGTGGGCTAGTACAATATTTTTTCTAGCACCGCGTCTTACTAAACATTTGAGTTGCACATTTATGGACTAATTGCGCTAATGGTTTCAGGGATTAGGTTGGTTATATTGATATAAATCGTACCCACATCTGCTTGGAGACAAGAGTGGAAAACCTTTTGTAACGTTTCTCGTCACATGGAACACTCTGCAGATATTTAGCCTGGTCCACTAAAGGTGGATTTACTCATTGTGGTGGCATGTCCCCAAGAGTCTGATCCTACCAGTGATGCTCGGACGTCACATTGTCCACTTCATCCACTAGAGCGCTATAGAGAATCCAACGGCGCTATGAATAATCTGTGAACTACGTCATAACATGATCCGCGAGATGTTGGTTTGGCAAATGAGACTAGTTTTGTATCAGCTGTCCAGTGGTACCGTTTCTTGTGTGTGTTGGACTTGAACGCTTGTGCTGAGAAGACCCTCTGTCCAAGTTGGGAGGATTTGGTAAAGTAGACCTTTTAATGTTATTTAATTACGATAATATATACTGTCGGTTATAACTTTCAAAGTTGTTTTACTTTTCATAATGTTTACAAATTTCACCAGTTCTAATGGGACTAGTATGACAAAATGCAGGGTGAAAGCTACTTGACGTAAGACCATTTAATATAACAAACCATTTGATTTGATTGGATCAAGTGTTATGTATGATAATAATATTCTATCTAAACTGTGATATTTTACTAATTTTTGTCCGCCATGTATATATGAGGCAGTGTGGGGGAACAATATTTGATGTCCACAATTTGGGTTATCACTCGGTGCTACTATGTAGGATGATTAATTTGATCACTTATAATTTCCCCTAATTAGCACTACCTGTTTGATAACTACATAACTGTGCCAGAATCTTTTATTTTTAACTATTTACCTAAATGTCAGGTCTGGTTGTTTTATGTAAAATTAAATACTTTGATTATTGAGGTATTAACGGTTTTAAAAACGTTCTTAATAGGATAGAGTGTCCCGCACTATTTTGTGGAAAATTCAATACCCTTTTTTTATTAATATTATTTTATATCAAAGTTATTACTTGGAATGTTGATGTTAGTCATTTTTTTGCTAAACTTATTATATAATAAATTTTAGTGGCTTTAATTAAATCTGGTAATTGACCTTTATAAAGGGTTACACTTATTGTTGGAACCATACTATTTATACACAGGGTTTGCAGGGTTTCTGACTCGTTGTCTGGGAGCCTGGGGTTTATTTACCGGCCCGTGTTCTGCCAACTACGGCCCACCTCCTTGGTACCTCCTCACTGGTTGCCTACCCCTGACTGGTGACCTGAGGCTCTCACGAGTGAAGTTTTGCCGTGTTGCATACCAACGTGGATACCCCTGAGGTTCCGCGCGGAACGTGTGGTCACGCGTGTCGCTGACTTACCGAGACCGATAAGTGATACATTAGATTTTATTTCTCCAGACTTAACTACAAGGATGCTGACGTATGAAGATTGACTTTATGTGGAACTATCTTAGGTAGTGACCGCTAGTGACTGTTGGCGAACCCGTGTGACTCCTGTGTCTACTGTAAGGAGCGTTAGCTTGAACCTATGTGACATCAATCTTGTTCTTTCAGCGCGGTGGCCACTCGCAGCTCATAATTGGTTTTAGTATATAGTAACCTGTATTGGTAGCTTGTTGGTTAATTATTAGAACTAAACTATTATTATCATTATTATAGTTCTTAAGGATTATGTGTGATATTGTTGATTTAGCTATTAGTATTATTATTATTAGGTTAAGCCTTCAGGCCTATGGAAATCCCTTTCAAACAAAATATAGGCTCTCAACGTTGAATATTGATTTAATTTGGAGTAATTTTGTTAAGTGTTAAATTTAAGTTAAAGCTCTATGAACGTTGCCGATGGTTGGCCCATTAGACTTGTGTATCCGATTAAGGCTCATACCGTATTGAAGTTGTTTAGATCTACTTTCGTGTGTGTAATAAAATTTGAGCTATCCATTGATTACTTTTGAATTTCATCCTAACTACCTATTATTAGAGCTTATGATCTGGTTAATCTATAGAGTGGTTAAAGATGGATACTTAATAATGGCTGGGAGAATACCTGCCCAGAGGAATAACCGTAACATACAATATAGTTATTCTGATTTTCCTTATTTTTGTAGGTACTCCTAACTTATGTGAGTCATTTTCATTTTGTGAATTATTACAGTGACACTAGGGAAACATTTTCATGGTTTGGGTAAACGTTAGTCTACATTGTTTATTAGTAGGATTTGCAGATTCGATCATAGTAAACATATTAGGGCTTATGGATATAATATTTAATTGTGGTTTAAGTAAAGGGCTGAAGTTGATCCCTGTTTGAACGGTCACTTATCAGTCTGGGTCTACCTTACTAGGGGAGTGTTGATTTTCCACTTTTCATCTTGCGAATGAACGAATTCTTCGTTATAGTTCATGTGCACTACCGCCAACGAGGTGGTGCGCGACAGTCAAAACTCTCCTGGGTTGATCTTGAATTTAGTGTGAACGTTACCAAAAGCTCCATAACCCCGCCCTCCTCCACTGCTGCAACCCGGGAATGTTACACATTTTGAAATTCCACCTTAAGTACACCCGACTAAGATTCGAACTTTGATCTCCTCTTGATCGGTAGTCTAGTCTACTACGAGAGTCACGTGATAGACCTCGTGGCCACTGAAGTGGGTAGTAATATAATTGATAGGTTTATATATACATATATATACTTTTATCAATAAATATATATATATACATATATATACTTTTATCAATAAATATATACATATATATACTTTTATCAATAAATATATATACTTTTATCAATATATATATTATCAATAAATATAAAATAAAACTAACATTACATAATTAAATGTTATTAATGTTGATCGCAAAAAAAATATGTTTGTATTTTATAAAAGTCCTTCCATAGCCTATCTATTTATATATTATATCCCGCCTTTATATGGTAATTTACCCAGATGTCTGATTAAGTTAAGTAAGTTTCTAGTATTCTGCTAATGTAAGAGAGCCACATTTGGAGAGTTGTATATCTAGGGGTATTAAAGTAGTGAACATGAAAATGAGTGGTTATTTCATGTGTGTCAGCAGATTAAACAATAACATTTTGTATTTAATGTAATGTATGCTGTGGCAGCAAGAAATATAGATGTTTATAAATAGATTAAAGTCGACTAAACAGGCAACTTTTCACTGAAGAGGTAAAATACATTTCCTTCCTGAATTTACACAAATGTTTAAAAACAAATATGACCAACATTTCAGCACCAGTAGCTTTTTCCTAACTGTTACTTTCAAAACAGCAAGTTAGGATTTATTTTCCCACCACGTATTTACTACTCGTTCAGTCTGTCCATAACTGTAGGAAATAATAAGACTTATTGGTAAGCCATAATGATAAATCAAATTAGGAAAATCTGCTTCCTAGTGCACCAAAGCGTGATTCGTTCTCTGTCCTCATAAACGACCAGGTGTAGTCCAATGTCGAAGACCACGTGGCCACTAGTGTAGGTCAAGATAATATTTTTTTTTTATTTATTTATTTATTTTAGGTATTTAACTTTCTGAACCGACTGATCATATCAATACGAGAGAATTTTTATGAGCGCTATTGGAAGGGCCTACCAATTTTTTCGTAACAGGTATTATCACATACGCTCCAAGGTTCTTTTACGTGCCACAATCAACATGAGACCGATGGCTTTACTTTATCTCCGAAGAAAGTTGTGCTACGAATTTATATTTATCAAGAAAAATCCGTCTACCCCAGCTGGGTTTGAACCCAGGAACACTGGATCCTGAGATGAGCGTCTTACCCCAAGACCACAGAGGTCCACAGAGAATGATGAGTCAGACAAAGAACCTCTGAACCTTTTGAAATAATTTGGCTCAAATCCCTGTTGAGTCTTAATGTGGGTCAAAATAAGCTGGGATATGAAGCACTTAGAGCGTTCAATGTAAAGATTTATTCACCCTTTCACCTAAAATAGAGAAATGAATCTGTTCGAGGGGCATAGAAATAAAAATTTAAAACAACTGACTATTAACATAGCGTATTTTATTTTTTAGTGGATAAGTATACATTTTATATCATTGTCACAATGTATAATATAAAATTGGACCACAAAAAGAACCAATATAAGGTAAAGTACCTAAATATCATCCTCTTTTATATTCATTTGAATTTCAGAGAAAGTATAGAAACATTATTTTTTCACTGACCAGTTATATTCTAATAACAATGTATTTATTATTTCTTGAACGTAAATTGAAAAAAAATAAAGCTAGTCGTAAGTTTTTAATATTTTAAAAAATAGGTACGAAGAACGATATTAGGGTTATAGTGCTCCTAATTTCACCCCTCTCTTTCAACTCTTACAAAATGTCATGAAGCATCACAAATAAATAGCATGATTAGTAATACTCTGTTTATTTAGCTATGTAAATATTAAAATAGATTAATAAAACCATTCATCAAGACAAATCTCACAAATGTTTTTCTATTGCTGTTATAGCCGCAACATACAGTGTGGCCCCACCGATGACATACTGTACACTGAAACCATTTCTCACCATTTTTGTCATTGGAGAACAATTTATCAAACACAAAACACTGACCATCTTCATCAATTTCACTGTCTTCATCGTCCGTTTATTCAAAATTCGGGAGGTCATCTTTATCTTCTGACGATGGCGAGGAAACCGTGCTCCGTTTATCGCAACGCTTCTGTGGTCCTGGCTTACACCTCTTTTCTCGCCTACCTACCTCTTTGTGAAGTTGACGGATTTGGTAGCGTAGCTACTGATTTATTTTGTATTGCAAATTGTCTTTTCTCACCTATTTCTCACTTTTTTTCTTTCATTGGCTTCTTTTCGAGCACGATCATCCATTACTTTTTTGTGTGTGGTGATCCTGTCACAAGAACTGCAGCATCCTGGTGAGAAATCTGGTCAGAAGTTTTGTCATGTTGTATTGTTGGAACGGAATTTATTTCTACTGGTAAAGTAAAAGGAGGCTTACCATTGTTGTTCTCTTTTTTTTTGTAGATCTTCTGAAATGAATTCATGATCTTGGAAAACATTTCTATTCATGGAAAACAAGCAAGTTTTCCGGAATCCATTTACTTCTACTTCTATAGTAGCTGATTTCACATAAGACTTTCCCATTAGGTTAGCAATTTGTTGGCTTGTTACTACTCGACCAGGATTGTTTTTAAGTGAATTTTCAATTTCTTGGGAATAATATGTTTTGAACGTATTCATGAAAACCACATTTAACGGCTCCATACGGTGTGTACAGTGATATGGTAGGCATACAATTGCCACTCCGTTAGTTTGATACATATCTATAACGTCTGAGTTTCTAACATGTGTGTAATGCCCATCTAATACAAGAACCACAGTGCTTGTAATTGAGGGTTTTACAGTAGCAATGAAAAATGTGAACAACTTGGTAAAACTGTCCACTTGTGTCCATCCAGTCATGTGAGTGGCACAATTTTTTCCAGGGGGAGCTCCATCTAGCAGCTCTTTCTTCATATTATTACGAGAGAACACCATTGACGGAGGAATAAACATTCCAGAGACATACACTTGAACACTGTCACAAGAGCACCCCCTTTAAGTCGAAGATAATTATGAGACTTGTCTCTTACCCGTCACTGCCACAACTTAGCGTGTTTTGTGTTGAAAGACAAAGAGACCAGTCTCATAAACATTGAATACCCTATTAGGTGAGATTTTTTTTTTTTCATTTTGGGTTCAAATACACCAAAAAACTTTGATACTTTTTCTGGCGTGAAAACCTTCACTCTGGAAAACCTGAGGCTTTCGAAGCGCTAACTCAGGATGTATTTTAAAGAATCGTGAAAGCCATTTCTTTCCTGCAGCCCTTTTTTGTTAGTCAATAAGTCACGTCAATATTAGATTTGTTTAGGTTAGCTTAGGCTAATCTAGGTTAGGCTAAGTTAGGCTTCGCTAAGTTAAGTTAGGTTTGGTTAGTTTGTATTTATGTTCTATACTTTCTTAAACATCGATTATATATTTTATCAAATCACCTTTAAGTGTAGATAAAAAGTTAATTAAATATAATTTTAACATACTGCAATGGTAAATTCATAAAATCATTCGTAAATATCAATGCATCAAAATATTAGTTGAATATACCATTGCTTTCAGTAAAATTATAAATTCACCTTTAATTTTACAAAATAACGAATTCAGCACATCCATAGTAACATATATTTAGAAATAAAACCACACAAAGGCTTTGTGCCTATTAACGAGGCGTTAGGGTAGACAGGATATGCTCAGCTAGCTAACCCTAAAGGTTTTGAAAAAGGAGAGAAAACAACCCTTTACGTAAAATAGATGTCAAATTAAAACTTTAACGGTCATGTTTTAAGGCGTAAGTGACACGTTAGATAGCAAGCGCGTGAATCGAATGTGTCAGTTTCTTTTGGCAAGATAAGCTAATACCTTTCCGCTTAAAACTCGGATAATCAGGCCTGCGAGGAGCTATATTCCATTCACCGTATGAATTAACTTCTGAAAGAACTTTTTCCCTACCATAAATCTAATGTACAATCTAATGTGTGTATATAGTAATATATATATATGTGTGTATGTAGTCATTTTAATTGAAATATTGATCAATGCTAAGAAATCAAATTTAATCAAAATCGTTAGAGCTGATTTTGAGAAAGTCTATTTTTTCTTTTTTGTCCTTCAGTAAACTACCCTTAATTTTATGGTTTTATACACAATTCCAAAAGATCTTCGGGGCAACCCTATGGACGGACGGAAATTCAAAACAACTTTTTCGGATTCAGCGAGGTCATGAAACGTTGAGATTCATAAATATTTTGAGTTTGATTTTTTTGACGATCACAATACATTCTCTACCTGTAATATAGCGATAAAGTAAAAATGACAGATGCTTAGATGTTGTGGACATCAACGATGACTCTTTCGAATAAGTTGTCTTTTTTTAAAAATAATTCTGCCAAGGCTTTGTCTTTTGAACGAAAAGTGTATTTAAAAGAAATAATAGCAAAACCAAAATTAGATATTTCAGAGAAGGCATAAGGAAAAATAAATAAATACTTTATTATCAGTAGTATTAGTAGTAGTATTATCAGTAATATTAGTATTATAAGTAGGAGGGGTAGTAGTAGTAATCTGCCGGTACTGTATTATATAACTTCAAAAAAAATCCCATTTTATACATCGTTAAGTTTGCCCCTTTATGAGTGTTTAATGCTCATGACTCAGCTTACTCATAAATTATCATCACGCTTCGCCACTTCTTGGGCAAACCCACAAACAGCTTCGTAGTACATCAAAATGGAGCGTCCTTTCAGTGAGTGAAAATAATTCCAACTTAGACACATAGGGCAAAAAACTATATTTGAGACCAGAAATAAAGTAACAAGCAAAACCTTCCTTCACCTCTGACAAGACGTGTATTTATCACATCTTGTGAATGTGTGGAATGCTAGGCCTCCACCGTGTTTGGGATTCCACGTTAAACTGTAGGTCCTTCATTTCATCTTACAATCACCCTACCATTACACATTAAAGTAAGTACGTATAACCCGAACGGATAGTAAGACGCGGTGCTAATAATAATAATAATAATAATAATAATAATAATAATAATAATAATAATAATAAAAATAATAATAATTATTATTATTATTAGCACCGCGTCTTACTACCCGTTCGGGTTGTACGCACTTACGCTAATGCGAAATGGTAGGGTGATTGTGAGATGAAATTATCAAAGAGTAGCAATGAGTAGCAAAGATTTTGGCAACGGTTTTCAAAACGACAAAGGAAGTCCAAATAAATATCACGTTTTAAATACAATGGAAATAAATTTCAACAATTCATCTGATCTTGATTATCAACAAATGTAGATGGTTGAAAAAATGTCTGATGTTTTGGACGATGACGATGTTGACCCTGATTTTGTGCCATATTCATATTCTTCCTCAAACATAGGTATAATAATATAAAAAAAACATTTAGGGCCTATATAAGAATACGAAAATACACACAAACAATATTTAGCAGTCAGACACTTTAACATAATCAGTTACAGATCCAGGGGTCCCGGGTTCGATTCCTGGTGGTGCCCTAAGGATTTTACTCTTAATTGGGTAAAACCCCTGTGGATACTAGGTCCTGGGTGTTTAGGTTAATTTATGTTTAAGGCATCCGACCGTAAATCACGCACGCCAAAAAGCAAATTGAAAAACTTACAAGGCCAAAGGCTGGAAACAGTGGCGGATGTAAGGTAAATAGTATCTATGCTTTATAAGCTAAGTGTCCCGGGTTCGAGTCCCCACATGGCCGAAAAATTTACAATTAGTGAAATATGAGTTTTTCCTTTTTAGTAAATAAACTAACGGTTGGGGGCTGGATGTTGTGTCTGTTATATATTTAAGTAGTGTAATTAGTATATAGGCGTCAACCCAAAAGGGTTGTAAGGTGTGGAGCTAACTAATTTTTTTTAGCATAATTGTAGCATGTAAATCAGACAAATTGGACAGCTTAAATTGAATATTAATATTTAGATAATTTAGGAAATAAGTAATATTAACATATTTAAAAGTAATCTACCTCAAAGTTTATTTTCCCTGACTAGATGCAGTCAGATACAATCACGTGTCTTCCAAAATTGAAACACATGGTTGTTCATAAAAAAAAATGCCTTTGATAAATATTGTAGCAGATATCAAAGAAGAGGATTAACATTATCATATTTATGAATAAAATACTTTAACGCATACCCTTTGCCATTGGATGTTGTCGGATAAATTTACATACACTTTCCATGCTGCCTACAAGAAAATATAGTAAAGGACGTCTATATCACAAATTCTCATAAAAATAATAACTCAGCTTATAGAATATAATAAAAACTGATATATTTAAATATAAGATGCTTTAGTATCTACTCACCATTTCAAGAGGTTCTTGGATTTTTTCGCTACTTGTTGGAAAAGAAAATTATTCAATGATGGTGGCCTAACTGGGCTATCAAAACTACACCTGACGAAAAAATAATAGAATATTGTGATTGACCCAGTGATCCACTTCCCATCAGAGAAGACTAGCGGCAGTCCAGGGAATAATTTTTCCCCTTTCCCCGCAAGTGGCTCTTTCCGCGTCATTTTTATTTCCCCGTGCCTTCGTTCGTCTCTCTCCTTTTCTATATTTCTGAGTTTGTCACCCTTTGTGTGTTTTGTTCCGTTCGTGTCAGATTTTAGAGTATATAAGGCTGCTTCTCAGAATCACATTATACCCATTCTTCTACAACACAGCGTCGAAGGAGGAACTTCTACAACGTCACGCTAAGAAGTGAATGACGACCATGAAGTGTTGGCTGTCAGATCCACCGCCACGCTGGCCAGGAGGATATACTTCAAAAACATAAGTATCCTGGCAACATCATCATGTCCTTATGATTTAGAGTCTGATTTTTTATGTCTTCCTAGACATTTTCGATATCCTACATGTTTTGTGTATATAGTCGAATCCGACTTTCTTTTTGTTTGTTAGTTTAATATTATGTCGAATGGACAGTTAATCCATTTCAAGTCTTGTTGACTTCAAGATGGAAAAAGTTTATTTAATTGATTAAATATTGTGTCCTCCAGTCTGAAGAACAAGTCTCCTTTTGACTAGTACTAGACTTAGTATATCAGTTCTAGCGGCTATGTTTCTCAGTATCCTTATGATACAGGCTTTACATTATGAGCCTTTGGCTTCGAATGCAGTAATGTCTTAGTCAAAGACTTACTAATCTCCACAAGTTACATTTGTTTATTTTGAGCCAATGTTTCTCATGACGCCATGGACGTCATGTGTATCTGTCTAATATTTGGATGGCTACAACCAGGCTGTATGTCGTGTTCTCCAAATCACAGTTGGGTTAATGGATATCTATGTTTTGAGTGGGTCAAGTAGTCACGCATCACGTACAGTATTAGCTTGGGTGAGCAACCCATGGAACTCCACTTGAGTCATAATGGGGTCCACGCAAATAATACCCTTTTGTCTGTGCCTGTTTTTTTGGCTTCCATTGTTTTTGTGTGTTGCTCTTAGTGTAATTGAATTTAGAATTGTTTGTACTATAGAATGCTTTGGCAGTACCAAAAGGGAAAAAGACCAGCCATAGTACTATTTTGTTGACACCTGTTTGATTAGCCATCGACCACTGTTATCTACAGATATTTCGATTGTTTATCATTATCCAAAGTTTTTTAAGGATATTGTCTTACGACCCAGTCAAGCTAACCGATTAAAATTTATATGTATATCTTGTTCGAAACCTTATGTTAATAACTACTTAATTGTTTTCTCCTTTAGAAAACTTCTACCTGTAGCCTGGCTCCAGCCCTGCCCTTGTAGCTACAGCAAGACCATAAAATTTCACCAAGTCTCATTATTTGCAACACAATTAAAACTTATAATCTTGTAACATTATTATAAACCTTATTCTTACTATTTCTGTTTTTAATAAATTTATTTAGTGTTAAACAAATTATTTTTCCATTTAAATTTCACCTTGTTTGTAACCTTGTCAAATTAATCCAGTAGGGTTAATACGTAATATAGTAAATTATAAATTCAAAAGTTATATACACATTAAATATATATATGTATATATATATATATATATCAATTTTATTATTTCAGAAATGCTCTCAAAAAGGGAAGGGGGAGCCAAGTCAAAAGTTGTTTTTCCAGAAAGTGATGATTCACAAGCAAGTAATGGTGAGTTGACAGAAAAAGTGCCTAGGAAACGACGAAAACATCCTTCTCAAAGAGGAAAGGTAGTACCCTCAAGGTCAATGAAACCTAAAGATTGCTCTTGATGTAAAAGAGATTGCAATTCTAATTCTAAGGAAGAAGAACGAGAAAATATACACAAAGAGTTTTGGATCATTGGAGATATTGAAAAGCAACGGCAGTTCTTCAAGTCGTTGGTCACAGAGATTGATAACGTGTCCAAAAGGACATTAGCGGAAAATTCACGAAGATAAAAAACTAGAAACTTTTATGTGGTAAAAAAATAAAGAAAATACTAGAGTTTGCAAAGGATTTTTCTAGCAACACTATACCTTCAGAAAATGCAATCAAAACAATGTTGAGTAAAACAAGAAAGAATAATATTGTTCAAAGGGATGGTTGAGGTCGTCACCCACCTGGTGTGAAACGACCTGAGGAAAGTAGAGAATACATAAAGAATCATATCAAGTCTTCCCAACATTACCATCCCACTACGCCCGCAAAGCTACTACAAAAGAGTTTTTTGCACTCTGAGCTTAACCTTAGGAAAATGTATGATCTTTACTGTGACAGGTGTAAAGTTGATGGAGTAGAATGGGACACACTGTGGTTTTATAGAAATATTTTTCACAGTGAATTTAACTTGGAATTTCACATTCTTCGTAAAGATATGTGTGATGCATGTTTTAAGTTTAACCAAATGAGCCCAGAAGGACAAGAAAACAATAGACATAGCCATCAAACACATTCTAAAAGAAAGACAGATGCCCGCAGCTTCAAATAAGACACCAAGGCAAGATCAATTCAAGAAATCTGCTACTTTTATCAGTTTGATATGAAAGCAGTGACGTACTGTCCTCAAAATAATGCCAAGGCATTGTTTTATAAAAGACGGCTTGCTGTGTACAATCTAACAGCATATAATGTTGATTCGAAGAAAGCAGATAACTATATGTGGCTTGAATCTGTAGCAAAAAGGGGTTCAAATGAAGTTGCTTCCTGTGTTTACAAGCAACTTCAGAAACACCAATATAGTGGTAAAGAGTTTGTTTTATGTCTAATATATGCTCTGGACAGAACAGAAATTTCAACATTTCGACAATGTTCTTATATGCCACATAAATTCTTAACATTCCTGTGTTCACTCATAGTTTTTTTGAACCAGGGCATTCGTTCATGGAATGTGACAACATCCATTTACACATTGAAAAAAGCAGAGAGAATGTGGATATTTATTATCCATCTGGTTGGTACACAGTAGTACGCATGGCTTCAAGAAAGAAGCAATATAATGTTTTCGGAATGGGCCAAGTGGAGTTTTTAGATTTCTCTCTACTTCAGAAAGACATTATTAATAACAAAAAAAAAAAATGATACATCTGGAGAGATAATAAATTGGTTGAAGATCGTAATGTTTCAGTATCGCAGAGAAGACCCAAAGCAATTTTTTTTTTCAAGTGCAGTTTGAGTGAAAATGAACTTAGAAGTTTGGAAGTAATAAGGAGAGGAAGAAGAAGATAGCCTGATCTTCACCTAGAGGCTGCATACATCAAAGGGCCCTTGCCTATATTTGCAGAAAAATGAAATGACCTCCTAGATCTTTGTAGAACTGGAATAATTCCACTGCAATATCATCCTTTTTATGAGGCACTGAAGACAGCTGAAGAATTCATGTACAATAACACAGAAAGTGATTAGAGAATTTTTGATGAGAAATAACTGTGTCACCATAAATTTATTTTAGTTTATACTCAATAAACAATATAACCTTAAAAAATATATTTAAGTATTTTAATTAAATAGATTGAACATTTTTTTTAAATTCAACTAAGATAGTACTATTTTCTTGAGTAAAATTTTTAAATAAATAATAAAATTTAAAAATTTGTAATTTTCATGATTTTAACTAAGGGATCTTTTTAGTAACATATTAAAATAAATTATAAAAGTTTAAAAAAATTTAATTTTTAATTTACACTGTCCAATTAAATTTTATGTCTTCTTATAAAATAATCTAAATTGATTTGTAAGAAGAGAAGTGGTAATTTTACTAAAGTTTGGGTTTTTGTCTCTTAAGAATAAGTTTTCATTCACTGTTGAACAAAACTCTTAGGAACACAAAAACGTACTCATTAATCAAATAATAAAAGTTTTTTTTTGCATTTTTTTTTAAGTAGTAAGAGTGATAAACGTAAGAACATGCTATAAGTTTTCATTTTTTAACTATGAAAGTACAATTTTTTAAATTAAATTCATATCCAATACAACTGTTAGTCAGAAAATATCTTAATTTCCTTCTCCTGAAAACTTTATGTTTTGTAGTTACATCAGTTTCACACTAACACCTCGAATCCATTACATTGACACACATGCTTTCCATTAATGGGTTATTTCAAATGTCCTCACAAAATCCAACGAAGCTGTCTGCTTGCTTCTATCTCTTCAGTGCATGAGTTTTCAAATGCGCATGCACACTAATTTGAAATAGTTTGTTTTGAAATTTGATTGGTTTTTCTGTGTTGAAGATGTCAGGCCTACAAGATGAAGTAAAGATAGAATTAGACTTTAGCAGAACAGTCCACGCCGATGACACAGACATCTTGTGATTGGCTTAGAGCTCGTCACGTGATCCTGTTATGTTCTGCTCTTGTATTTCAACGAATGTATGAAAAAACAGTAAGTATGATATGAGCTCTGTCCCTTAAGCACCGTGCAGTCTATCTGACAATTTACAATATTTACCTACCCGCTTGTGTGGCCGAATTATCTAAAGAAGGCGTGTCAAATCTGCTTGACCACAATAACAACATTGAACAATAAAAATAATGAAGAGACAACATTTAACAATAATGTTTGCTATAATTCTATTTAAGATATTCTACTCGTATGCTGACAAATATAGCACATATCTAATAGGTGAATTCTAAATTTTCAGGAATTGATCCATGTTCAAGATATATTACATATTTGGTACACCAACCTCCCAAGCAATCATTCTTAAAATAATGATACATTCCCAAATATCCCACACCAAAAGTTTGTAGTTCCTTTAGGTGTATATTAAAAATAAGAAAAGTAGGGTCGCATTGAATGATAGTTTATCATAATTTCCATGGTCTGCACAATATAAAGGACAGCGTCGCTTGTGACCCACGGGCCTCGTGTTTAACATTCCTGGTTCAAGTCATGACTTATAGTGATACCAGATTTTATTGATGATTATGTGGATGATGACTTGAGTATGCCTTACGGTTGAGCAGTAATTATAACGATTAAGTTTTTGTTTATGATGACGACGACATATGCATGCTTTGCTAATCACTTGTTAACTAACACACGGCTATGATGATCTGATTTTAGGTATATTTCTTATTGTGTTTTTTTTATTGGTTGGGATTTAATCTTCTAAACGATTTATTTTGTTTATTTCACATTCACTATTTTAAAATTGACATTAAAATGATACAGGTTCTGTTTGTTTATAAACTGACGCAGAGAGTCATAGGTAGTGCTATTACAAAGTGAGATCTTCTCTCTCTGGATTACTATAAATCTCTTTGATATTACTAGGTTTCTGTATTATTACCATGTTTTATGTGTGGATTTATACTCCCAAGCTGCTTATATATTACCTACCCCTTGCTTCTTGGACCTCTTGTTGAACTCTTGGCAACCCGATGTTGCAAAGGCAAGCTTCCTATTGGGTAAAGGCAGCCAGCTCATCAATCTCTTGATTTTAAAATAGGACGAAGGGAGTTTTTTTTTTAAAGAAAGAAAGTTGTAAAATGTATTGAATTGAAATTACTTCTGAAAACGCGTGGTCCTCCATGAATGAAGTAATAAAAGGAAATTTTACATACAGTTCTTTAAAAAAAAATAAACTTCAACCATGAATTTATTTTTGAAAATAATTATGAAAGGTGTACAAAACTGTATCACTACACACTCTAAAGATAGAGTGGACTGCCCATGACGGGGAAGATAAGGTTTGAACAACGATCGGTGAACTTTTGGTAGTTTTTCATAAAATGTTTTTTCCCTCTCCCTCCACGCAAATACAGGTATAGTTCCTCATCCCTAACCCAGTAAAGTACCTATAAAATATTCCTATAATAATTAAAGTGTAGTAAAATGTGCTGTTAAAAAAAATATTATTTAGGAAAGGGAAATAAAGGAAGAATGTTTGAGCAACTGTGTACATATTTGCATGGAAGGAGAGTGGAAAACCCTCTAGAATATATCCTCAGCCCACCCGACTAGCACCCGAAAACCTGGATTCGGATAAGTGCCAGAGTTATAGATAATATTTCTACTTTTTTTTTCAAAGATATGTAAACAAGATAATAAAATAGACAAGAAGATATTTAAATTAAATAAAATTAACAAAATATAGGTCTACATACTGGTTTCAAGTACACAACACTGATAATATTCGCATTTTGAGGTAGAAACACTATAATTTTCTGAATACTAGTTTGGTATTTGTAAGGAATTACATTAATGAAAATTAATTTAAATAAACATAAACTTTTTGAAAAATAAAATTAGAATATGGCAGTTGACCGGTAGGCTTTGTAAAAGTTTGAACTCTATCTATATACATAACTACTATTTCAAAAGTTTTTATAATTGGATTTCAATAAGTGTTTATTCTATAATCAAATTCAAATTGATGGGCACGTGGACTAAATGTCAGGCTCATCTAGTCTGGTTGGGCTGTGACACGGTCTGAGGCGCTACTCTCACAATAGATAAGACTCCCGATGACAGGGAGATCGAGATTTGAATCTCGGTCAGGTCTATTGAATATGTTTTTTTTTTCAAAATGGTTTGTCCCTTTTACCTCCAGGTGTGTGTAGGTACACTTCTTATTCATATAACCTTACTAATCTATTAAAAACCCATTAGCGTAATTAGTATATAAGCGTGTAGCATAAGGGGTTGTAAAATGTGGTGATAAAAAAACCTTGTCCCTTTAAATGTACAAATTTTTTAATTTATTTGATATAAACTAAATAGATAAACCTTCTTAAATTTTTTCCCCTCGACAATTAAACTCAATTGCGGTCTACGCTCGAACTATAAATTGCCAAGTAGCTGTTGCTGGGAATTTGCCCCTTTCGACAGTTGCGGTCAGAAGGGCTGCCAACTGCCTGAGAAGGGTAGAGTTTATTTACCCCCCTTCAACCGATCAATTCAGTGTAGCATCCCCATTTGTCAGGAGGGAGAACCTGTCCTCTAGAGTCTAACAAGCCAACAAGTAGAATTGATTTGGCCTCGGCGGGAAGTTTTATTGCATCCGAGTGAAGATAAATACCGTAGAGAATATGGAGAATATTACTTTAGACAAAATATTTTTTGGTCTGTGGAAATGTTGCTTGTATCGCGTCTTACTACACCTATAAGCTATCGCCATATTTATCCTTATGCAATAGGGATGATAAAAGTAAAACTTTACAAGAAATGTACCGACATTTTCCTCGAAGGGAAATAGAAAACCATTTTGGAAAAAACACTCCTAGTACACCCACAAGGGATTCAAACCCTGATCCTTCCTTCAATTGCAATCCAGTTTTAAGTTAGATTCACTGGTTCACCACAGATTAGGAACAGTATCTACACGATTTGAAGTGAAGTTATTATTATTATTATTATTATTATTATTATTAGCTCCGCGTCTTACTTCCCATTCGGGTTTTACGCACTTATGCTAATGTGCAATGGTAGGGTGATTGTGAGATGAAATGAAGGACCTACAGTTTAACGTGGAATCCGAACCACGGTGGAGACCTGGCATTCCTCACATTCACAAGATGTCTTGTAAGAGGTGAAGGAAGGGTTTGGTAATCAGATAAATCTTTGCCAGGACCAAGGATTGAACCCCGAACGCCAGCATAGAAGTCTGACACCTTACCCCTAGACCACCAGGTACGTCCATTAACCTGTAGTACCACTTTTGAATTTTGAACTTTTTTTGATGCCAAAGTTTTGTACTAGTTTTGTACCGTTTTGTACCACAAAGAAAAAGTTTTGTACCCGTACCCGTTTTGAGTAATTAGCATATCAAAATGGTGACTCCAGGTTAATGCTGTTGTACCACTTTTGAATTTTGAACTTTTTTTGATGCCAAAGTTTTGTACTAGTTTTGTACCGTTTTGTACCACAAAGAAAAAGTTTTGTACCCGTACCCGTTTTGAGTAATTAGCATATCAAAATGGTGACTCCAGGTTAATGCTGTTGTACCACTTTTGAATTTTG
>CABEEJ010002883.1:77041-97413 GCA_901482245.1 Timema douglasi
CATTAACCTGGAGTCACCATTTTGATATGCTAATTACTCAAAACGGGTACGGGTACAAAACTTTTTCTTTGTGGTACAAAACGGTACAAAACTAGTACAAAACTTTCGCATCAAAAAAAGTTCAAAATTCAAAAGTGGTACTACAGGTTAATGGACGTCCACCAGGTCACCTTGAAGTGAAGTTATTCAGGAAAGAGTAGAGGTACAGGGAGTACATGAGAAAGTAGAGGAAGTAAGAATGAGATGGTATGGGTATGTAATGAAGACGGAAAAAGAGATGATGCCGAAGAAAAGGTTGGAAATTAAGTACGTGGTATAAATATCTCAGGGGAGGCCAAGAAAGAGATGGGAGGATCAGATAACAGAAAGTGTTCAAGTGAAAGGAGAAGAATTGAAGAAATTAAAGGAGGAAGAACGGTGGAATGATTTAGGAAGATGGAGGTGTTTTAATAAACTGACCCGGCCACAGGCTGGAAACAGTGGATGAAGATGATGACGATGATCTACTTAAGGGATCTTTTATGCATGAGCTTAGTATTGCGCGACACACAAAGGCAAATTGCCGTGTGTTTTGTAGGTTTATTTTAAACTGGTTTTATGCACGCCTTTTGTAGGCTCATTTTTTGAACGCGGCATTTGCCACCAATCAAAGTAAGTAGTAGTGACGGGAAAGGGGGGATAAATCGTATCAGTGCTTCCAACGCCTTTGTGTTAGAGAGTGGAAAATGGATCCGAGTCTCGTCCATTTTGCTTTCATCAAATTATGTTGAAAAGACGGAAAAGAAAAATGGGGTATATTCATCCCATCAACTTTGCAAGATTTGAAGATGGGAAATTTAGTAATATCTAAAAAAAACTTAAAGGGACGACCGGGACACGATTATTTGAAGCTACTTTTTAACTACTTTTGAACGTTAAAACACACAACACACTTATGTTTATCCATTAACCTTTTTCCGTTTTGTAAGTCCTCCTACGAATAATCCCAAATTACTTTATTTTTCTTTACCTTTCTATAAAACTTTCAAAGAGATGTTAAGAAATATAAACTATAATAAAGTGTTCGAATCCATTATTTTATAAAAACTAGAAAAATATCAGTTATTCAAATTAAATAACAATCCCACTTACAAACCCTCGCGCATCTGGACTAAACTTGTTTACTAGGGAGGGGTTGGCAGCATTTATTTCTATACAACAGATCGAGGACAAGCGGCGCGTTTGCATGAATGGACCCATAAGATTCCATGTACTTAGAATATTTCGAACGACTTTTGCCGCTGACGTTCTGTAGGATTCAACGCCATATTTTATAAAACGCGACGGTAATTTTTTCGGATAGAAAAGTATAAAAGGGCTCATTTGTTCCTATTGACCTACAAAACGCGACGGCTTTTGCCATCGTGTGTCGCGCTGCACAAAACTCTGTGGCATTTTAATGCTACGTGATAAGTATGCATGTTAGCATGCCCTCTTCGCACTCCTTTTCCGGCGATGGTTGACGATACCACCGCTAGGCGTCGTGGGCATATGAAATAAAAAGAGTTGCGTTGTTGCCCGGCAGTAGGTCGGGCCACTTGGAAATGAACAACCGAGGCGTTATTAGGTCTGACTAAAAACCTGGCCCATTCCAGTCTGATCTAGGTATGTGTCGTCTTGTAGTAAGTATAGCGCCGCACGTACTACACGTACTACACGTACTACAAACTCAGACTATCAAACTGGCCCAAAGTATCAAGCGTCTGACCATACTGATGTGATACGCTTTGTATTTGTGTGTGTTCTTTATTCTCAGGAGATGGTATAAGTATATTTGCAAAATTAACTTTTATTTTATAAATTACCAAAACATTTTTTAAAGCAAAAGATTATCATTATTTTTGTGGTTCATGCGAGGAAGAAGAGGGCTTTTGGAATAAATAATAAATAATATTAGAATGGTATTTTTATTAATTATATTTTGCTAAAGATGTATTTTACAATAACATTGGTGGTTACGTGGGTTAAAAGTCAGGATCATCTGGTCTGAATTTATAGTGACAGGAAGGTAGGAGTTCGAATACCTGGTGGGTACACTGATGGTGAATTTCCTAAACGAGTCCCCCCTCTAAATATATGTAAAAAGGGTTACATTTCCTCAAAATTCTATCGTCTTTATTTCTACCTTATTCGTAGCTCAAATTTCTAAAGCCCAGATGGGTAGGGAGAGGAGTTTATAAGGAAATAAGGAATAGTTCCACCCACACAAACGAACGATTTTTCTCAATGAAATATCAACACGTATGATTTATTAGAACTTCTACACCCTAGTACAATGGCTCAGATTCCTGAAAACATCATTAATTTCATTCCAACACTTCTCACAATACGTTTAGCCATACAAATGTGTATTAGTTAATTAATTTTTAGCACCATGTTTTACTACTTATTCAGGTAATACGCTAATTAGCTAATGTTCTATAAATGAGTAAGTTTGAAATGTTACTAAGTGTACTCATATTTTTCTGGAGGTAGATTGAGAAAACCATTTATGGAAAATCAACCTTATTACCTCATTATACCCTACTGGGATTCAAACCACACTCTCTCCTTCAATGGTACCCCTGTCTATTCACAAATTATTGCCTTTTACCGTGTGATCATCGATGCAGATTTATTCAGTCCAAGTGAAGAGAACATGGCTTAATGCTTAAATAAAGACAATAGCTAACCTCTTAAAAGAGGACGATAAACTACTATGAAGAAAAATCCAGAGTGAAATGCACACAGTTTGGGGTTAAAACTTTTCCTTCAAAAATCAAAAACTATTTGACTATTAACGCGAGCTCACCTGCATTGCCTGAACCAATGAACTAACTCGTATCGTAACATGACTTACTACCTTTGTTCTAGCACAGAATCTTACTACTCGTTAGGGTTATACGCTTTTGTATTAATTACACTAATAGTGAAGAGAGAGGTTTTATTTATAGAAAGTGGACTTACATTTTCGTGGAGGGAGAGTGGAAAATAGTCTTGGAAATACTGCCTTCAGTACACCCGATCGAGATTGGAACCTAATTTACTACGAGAGTGGTGCCGAAGACCATGCGACCACCAATGTGGGTCACTTACACACCAAGTTAAATATGGAAAAGGTATAGCACCAAATATCTTAGTCAAGAACTAATATCAGTGATAGTGAGTATTTAAATATATAAACTACATATTTTTCACTCGTATTGTAAATCGAAACCTATAACCTCACTCGGCCCAATACGCTTAAGTATTTGCCACTATGTCCGTTCATACCAATAAAGATTTTGATTTATTATATATCTTCAAGTATATAAATAAAAAGTTGTTATCATAATCTAATTTTGGATATTATTTTAATTGATGCACACATAATTTGTTTACGAATAATATGAAAATCTTAATATAGAGGCTAGGTTAGTTAATTATAATTAGAGATAACATAAATGGACCTAAATGATTATTTCAAATAGGAAATTTCTAAAGGGTTTTTATTGCATTAATTCACTATTTAAATTACAAATAAAGCACACATAATAGAACAAAAGTTATTTTATTGAACATTAATGAATCATCTGTCTTAAGGTGTTTACCAATTATTCCCTAAAGGAGTTTAGTCCCAACAAATTCACCACGGCGACATAAATAATTTATTTTAAAACCAGTTTACATTTGTTTACTTAATTTAACATACAAAAATTTTGTGTTCAATTTTATTAAACTTTCCTTATGAAGACAAAGTAACGCCATTGCACACTTAATTTATTGGACAAAGTTTTTCCTTTAAGTTTATTTGTCAATCACCCATGAAGCACGTCCAATGTATATTCATTATTTTATTTTAAAGGATAATATTGTTATATTAGTTTAGAATCGTTTATTTCTGGCATACAAAGATTTTATTTTATTTTATAGTTAATTGTTTCAATGAGTTCACTGTTATATCACATTTTAAACACACAAAAGCAGAAAAATAGTCTAAATCACATTTTATGACTGTCACAGCATAAAATTGATCTATTTTTCAGAAATGCACATTTATCATAAATTGCATTTTTTGGCGTATATTTAAAGCGAAACATATGAATAGTTAATACATAGCATTAAATACGACCGTTATTTTCCAATAATATTCTTGAAAGAAATAATGTGTATGGTTCGATACGTATCCTTTGTTTAATACATTGATAAATAATTTATTTTAATATTTAGTAAAAAATACTTTATTATACAATACATTGTATGGTATTATTAACTAGTATCTCACCAAAATTTTATTTTATATTTATGCGTAAGCTTAGTGTGAGGGTATCTAAAAACATATAAAAGTTACGTGAAAACATATTTAAATTATTGATAAATTCTTAATTAATAAAATATTAACCAGCTTTATATAAACAAATATCTATAGATTCCCCAACTACTCCAAATATTAAATTAACAATCTTGCTAAAATATCAGAATTTATTCCAAAGAAATAATATTTCACAATAAATAGAGAGTATATTTTGATCAATTTATGCCCTGACGTGTACACTTGACTACAAGAAATAAATGAACACATCTAATAAAAATAATTACATATGTCAGAGGCCAGCGATTGGTGGACATCAACATCGTTTTAATCATTTATTTTGAATTGTATAAAATAACTGTCTCAAGCTGAAAGTTAACCATGGAAATTATAATATGCATGTGCTTTGTAAAGTTTCTAGAACATGGTTTTGATTGCAGTGAGGAATAAGAACTAGTCGGTTAGGCCACCTCATCCACTAGCGTATCGAATGCATAATTAAAAAATGGTATGGCCCCAAAGGCTGCGTCCGGGATATCATCCATTCTGGCAGGGCCTCATTTCCTTCGCTAAAGGATAGGCTATAGGTTACTTAAATTAATAGCAAAATATTATCCCAGGGAAATTTATTTGTTAAAAAAAGTAATCCGTTATCCTACGTTCTATTTTGGTGAATTATACGATGCCTGTTTAATCCTAGGTTAGATTATATTCCACTTTTGTTCATAGATTTGGAAAAAGTGCTTATTTGATGGCCTAAGATAAAGAATAATAAACTACACTTTGAAATATTTTGACCACAGGTTAAGTCATAACCACAACATATAATTTATAATTTATGCTTACTTTATATTTCCTGAGAATTATTATATAGTTTGATAATTTTGAAAAACATAAACTTTGTCACTAAAATAGCCACAAACCACAACATAACACTTTTTTATTCATCTCACCCTGGATTTAGAGATTTAGTTCATTTATTGTATCACAATGTGAATGAATGGTTGAATCTGTTCCCTCAAATTAAGATCCAAACATTTTTGTTCACTTTTCTGTCCATTGAGTGGATTTTAATGTGAATATGTTGTGCGAATTGAATCTCAAATCACATAGTCTAAAGTTTCCTTCAATGGATATGCATTTTCCCTCCCTGCTAAGCTGTTTGATTTCCTTCATCTAACACTTTAACTTTCAATTATTCCTGGCACCCAACACCCAAGCAAATAAATCCACAGGTTTTCACTCTACGGGGTTTATATAAATTTAAAATATACAGATTTGATCATCCCTTATTCAAACATACATAACTCCAGGGACTTTCTTGATACTGTATGTATGTTTCAGTTAAGAATTTGTAAGCAATTCTCGTGATTAAACTTGTAGCAATTTTAGCTACAAGTCAAATAAAAATGGGCAAGTCAACAACAACTACACTTACCCAATATCACCGTCCAGGCTGTGTACGAACTAATAACACCTCTGGCCACATTATCGGCCCGTGAACAACTGCCAGCTCCAAGCCAAGAATCAAACCTCGACCGCTAAAGACCGCCACCATGCTCATTGCCAGACCAACGACCAGGAGAAGAGAAGAGAGGCAAGAGTAGAAGAGGCCAGTAACAGCCAGACGTTTCCAGAAGAAAATAGACGTTTCCAGTGCTTGGGGCCACCTGGTGGACACGTATATGAGGAGGATGCAGGCATTCCAGAGCGTGTGTCTGAGGATCATTGTGGGCGCACCTTGGTATGTCCGGAATGAGACTCTACATCGCGACCTGGATATGCCTACCATCAAGGACCACTTCCGGGGTCTGGCGCAGTCCTTCTACGCCAGACTTCCCGGTGCCACCAATCCTCTTATCCAGGGGCTTGGGAATTACGTCATTGACCCCAGTGGGTGCCATCGACGTCCCAAAGCCCTGCTCGGATAAAAGATGTGTTAACAGTGGTTTGGGTGGCTCTCACCAGCCCCCCATAGAGTAGTGTCTCCGCACGTAACTCTAAAAACCTTAATTCGGTTTTTATTAAATTTATACCCTCCCCAATGTTAATATTTAATATCAATATCAATTTTTTTATTTTTAGAACTTCGCGAACGCGACAACCCGCTCATAAACTTTTGCGAACCCCACGGTGTGACCAATTGGTCGGTACGTGTTGGAACTTGCTCTCGTGCTCCCCTTCAGGGAGCATTAGGGCATGCCTTTTGTTCTCGGTTCTCGGTTCACTTTCGGCGTAATAATATTTTTTAACTATTCAAAATTCTCTTTCGGCTATTCTTTTTTAATATAAATTATTGAAGTCTTGTATTATCCTTCGTTTTTTTTATAACATTGATTTAACTTTATACTAGTTAACTTGTGAGTTGTGTTTCACAATTAATTTAGTAAATATTTATTTTGGGAGAATTCATTAATAATATTACATCATATTATTCAAAATTGGTAATGTTATGTGGTAGGCTTAGTATTTATATAATTGATTTAACTTTTAGTTACTTAACCTGTGGAGTAAATTTAATATTTAAGTCAGTAATGTTTTATTGGGGAGAAATTATCTATAGTATTATATATAGTAATATTCAAATTTAGTAATACTATGCCTTATATTTTGTATTCATAGACATTGAATTAACTTTATTTTGCGTAATATTTCTATGGTATTTATATGAAAACATTTAAATTTGTATGAAATAATGTCCTTTTGGGAAATATCAATGTTTATCGTTGCGCATATTCAGGTCATTGCTGTTATTGTATCTATACGGAGCAAGTTTAAATTTTTTCTAAATACATGCATGTTGTTAAAATTTGGCATACATTTAATAAACTTGCTATTTATGACTAGCAATCTTTTAATATTATATTTAAGCCATGTTATCCCTAGGTTTAGGAAAGTATACTATCCAGGCACCATTTTTTTAGCTTTCAACTTTATCCTGTCCATATAATATTAATATATATATATTTGAAGGAGGACCGTAGTTTTTTCCGCATCTAGGATTGAGTTGCGTGCACTGGGGACGTATTATGTACCCAGCTTTGTCAAAACAGTAATTCACACTGCACACTCCTATTTGTTTATTTACCTTTTTTAATAACATTAGATTATATTTCTTTTCGTTTATTTGAGCCCCTCTAATTTTAGAGCTAGGGTTACAAACTAAACCTATATTGTAGAAGATTCAAAAATAAAACTTAAACAAACTAAAATTTGTGTTGTTGAAGGAAATTCTAATGTGTTTACAAGACTTGGCATTTCACTATTATTTGTGAAAAATTGGTTGGATAAAACTTGAATTTGTAAAATGAGAATGCCTAGCTGGACTTGATATTATTCCTAATACTATGAATGCCATTCTAAGAATTTTTTTAACCCGATTAAATACATTATTCAGGGGAAACTATTATCATTTGAATGACCTTTATAGTCTCAGCCCTTAAACGATGTTCAAGAATATCAATTAAGTGTTATGGCTTTCCTAAATATGCAAATAGTTGTGTTTTATTTTGAATTGATTTCGTATTTATAATGTTATTATTTTTACATTAGAACATAACTATAAAATATATAGTACTTATACAACTAAACCAATCTGATCTTATACTTAACATCAAGAAATTTAGGTAACCTAGAATCGCTGCCAAGGACCATTGATTTATTATCTTTTACATTTGAAACCTTTTCAAGTGCGAAGTTTTTTGAGTATACAATTCTTTTCTGTACAAAATTATATTATTTAAAAATCTTTCATATTAGTTTATTTAAATAAAACTTTTTTTATTTACCACAATCTCTTTGGTACAGCTTTCCACAAATACAGTTAAATCCACTCATCCGAAAGCATTTCACAGTTACACCATTGTCTTTTCTACTTTTGTAGCTATTGCACTTAACATTATAAAAGTTTTGGTTTTAAATATATTATTTTCACTGTCCACCTAACATCAACAATAATGTATACACACTAGAAGTGGGTAAAAAATTTTTCCTTTTCCCTTCCGAATCTAATATTTTCTTTAAAATCTCGAATCTTAATTAGAATTCTTGAAATTTAAATGTGTATAATGTTAGTAAACATAACAGAAAAAAATACTGAAAACTAAATAACCTAAAACAAAGCTTGGTTTCGTTTCAAATACTAGTATCATCCACGATTATTTTTTTCTTAAAACAGACTAGATGACACTGGAAGCTGATTTCTTTATTTATTTTAGATATGTTATAAAAAAGTAGATGACAATTTATTGAGTGAACGGATGATTTAATACAATGTTATAAACAAATTGGTTTTATTATTTCTCTAAATAAATGTTAGATAATCTCTTTGGTGGATTGTTCCTTTTCTCTTGTTGTTTCTATCCCATGTGACAACCTGTAAATATTGACAGTATTTTTTGATTACTTTGGCATATTCATGTGTGTCCGTCCATCTCTGCATGTGTATTCATCACCTGGTTAGACAACCATCTATAAATGGTGTTTTGGGTTCGAGAGTAAGGCATGTGTTGTTTTTTGCTGTTTCTTACCCCGAGACGTCTAGTTTTAGTTTAGTGTGAAGTTTTAGGGCCGTGACCCTTCTGTTTTGGAGTACGAATTTTAGATGAATTAGTTTTTAATGTACTGCACGTGAGACTTGAACCATGATCAACAACTTTATCTACTCAATATAGTTCCTTGTTATCTGTGTTGTCTTACAGTCCCGTTTTAAGAGAAAGTGTCTTTAAAAAAAAATACAAACCTTTTTTCCGCATCAATAGTTGAGAAAATTTTATGTATGTTTGTGGATATTGTAAAAGTATTGATAATATAAGTACCATCAAAAGTGACAGCTGCAGATTAGATGACTTAACGTATGAAGGCATGAAAAAATCTAATAGCTTTTATAGTTGTTTGATCGGGCTCTTCCTATAAAAATGTATTGTACTGTAAATATGGAAGAACTAGATGACGATGAAGCTACCCAGAACATCTTGAGTTGCAGTGGTCAAAGTGCCCGTTACCTCATATCCCCCTATTCTTAATTACAGTCCGTTTCAAATGAGCACACAAGGGTGCGTGTTGATCATAAGTTTGATAAGAATAGACGCATTCAAAATCTATGCGTGTAGCTAGTGTATTGTAAATAAAAAAAGGCGTGTTTTCTCAGTTAGTAATATAAGAATATTTCTTCTACCAATCACGTAAAACTGTGATTTTAAATCAACGCCCTAATATTAGGATTCGAGATTTAAAATAATATATTCGAAACATCGAATCTCTCGAACATTACATGATTTGAGGGATTCTAGGAATCGATGATTCAATCGTCCCATTTCTAAAACACACCTACAGAAACAAATTAAAAAAAAAGTAATCTTAAATTAGAGTTTGTATTCGGTTCCCATAGACTCGATTATCAAGAGATGTGAAAGACCGACACGGTACCGATCGTTGTAAAGGCGCACAACAAGATTGTGGAGGCGCTAGAGTCGCTCTGAAGCGTCGCTCTGGAAGAGAAGGCACTGGGTTCCGTTTCTAGGCAGCCTCTGAAATCTGTGTAGTCGAGTTGGGTTATGGCGCAGTAGTGATTATAGGCGCAACTCGAGTCACAGGCGCGAGGGTCAGAGTTGTGATGTAGGCGGACAGAATTGGCACGGTAATACCTGGAACAATACCAACCAACAATCTTATCTCAAATTCGGTACTGTCCACACCTCCATTGATACAACATCATCAGTTTCAAAGGGCGTTATTTATTTTAAAACTATTTTAACTATATGATAGGGGTTCTTAACTTATGTTGTGCCTTTGGAAGTGTGGTAATGCCTGGGTACCTTTTTCACAACAATGCTTTTATATATATTAAATAAATACATACTAAATAAACCAATATTTTTGAAATACCAATTTTAAAATATGTATATAATCATATTTAATATATAATAATAAATGTGCATCTTTATTAACGCATTAAATGGCAAGGTGACCTGTTGGTCTAGGGGTAAAGTGTCGGGCTTCTGTGCTGGGGTCCTCGATTCAATCCTCCGTCCCGGCACAGATTTATCTGATTACCAAACCCTTCCTTCACCAACGACAAGACGTGTATTTATCACAACTTGTGAATGTGGGGAATGTCAGGCCTCCAGTGTGGTTCGGATTCCACGTTAAGCTGTAGGTATTCCATTTAATCTCACAATCACCCAAACATTACACATTAGCGTAAGTGCGTACAAACCTAACGGGTAGTAAGACGCGGTGCTGATAATAATAATAATAATAATAATAATAATAATAACACCGGTAATTTATAAAGTATGAGAACGACGCCTTTGTACGCATGTCGAGTGGTGTAAGTGTAACCGTTTCCAAGATTTTACATTTTTATGACTAGTGAAAGTCTTTGATTGGGACATATTTTATTGCTCACTTTAAGCACAAATACTTGACTGATACATTAATGTGACGTCAGATTAAACATAACACCTAGCTAATGGCCTGTAAGTGAGGTCCCAATTTTAACAAGGATAATTTCTTTTTTTTGTGCGGGGAATTTAACCAGGGACTCTTGAACTACTATACAGACACGCAACCAACTGAGTTAAGATGTCAGCTTATTAATAATAATAATAATATTTAGCACCGCGTCTTACTACCCGCTCGGGTTATACGCTTTAAGTACTAGTTACTCTAATGGATTAGGAATTGGGAAGGTTGAATTAGAGGAAGTCAACCCGCATTTGCGTGGAGGGAGAGTGTAAAACAATTTAAGAAAAACCACCTTAAGTTCACCTGACCAAGATTCGAACCTCGATCTCCCCGTCCTCAGCAGTCGAGTTCAACACGACAAGCACGTTAGCCAACTACGCCACTGAGGCGGGTGTCAGCTTATTAAATGGTTGAACAGTTTTGAGGTGGAATGGAAAATCAGCATTATCATGGTTTTTATAGTAAATTAATAAACCCGTGCGTGAATTGCACAATACTTAGGTAAATATAAAAGGTATTATTTTCTATAACAAAGACTATGTCTAAACTAAAGAAATTAAATATTATTCTTAAATGAATAAAACACAAAGAGACCAAAATTTTAGTTTTAGAGAAACTTTATTTGAAAATAGAGAATTTATTATATAAAAGAACCATTCATATTAAACAAGTGTTTGAAAAAACGTCAGTATAAACAACTTTATTTTTAAAATCTTACCTCCTAGCCTCAGAGGTTCCGGATATGCGAGGTGAGGTTGTGGGGATAAGTTGGCGGAGGGGGTGAATTTCTCGATTTCCGGTAAAATTGGTTGTAGTTTTAATAGCGGTTGCACAACTTCGTGTTATCACGTTTCTATTTATGTCCTCATTTGTCAATTTAGACCCATAAAATAGGTTGATATTGGGTATGATATTAGTTTACACAGTAGTATTAAAGAGTTGGTTACAATTTTTGATAAAATAAAAATAATATTGCTTCAGTATACACGTTTATTTTAATTTATTACGCTTGTTAGCCCAAGCAGCTTTTGTATATTTATTATGAGCATAGTGGCATTTTAACAGGACATTTTAAAACATAGAGGAATAAAAAATTTGAAGCTGATAACTAATATTTAAGAATGGTTCAGAACACTTTTTAAAGAAAATTAAACTGAATATAAATATGGTATTAATTTTGGCCAAAAAAGGTATTTTTTGATAATAACTGAAAAAATACGAATTTCAACTTGCGTTGATTTACATATTGCCGCAACAAGGTATTTTAATAATATTAACACGAATCACGATGCACTTATTGCCAAGTACCACGGTTAGGACTATTTAGTGTCATAACTTTGATATGTGATGTTTGCACTTCTACTTAGAATTCTGACGAGGCATTCGTGGAAGTAGATTTTACCATTAATGAAGTATTTCATTTTCACCTCAGGGAAATGTTAGTTCATTTAATTTACATCTTTCAATCACTTAAACTAAGGTGGGGATCTAGAGGACATGAAAAAAGGTATGTAATTTTGCTGTTTTTATAGCAAAATATATTAATTTCTCCCCAAAATAGAACAAATATTGCTTCAGTACAAGAATAGAGTTAAATTTTCTTCCCATGGTGACTTTAACATTCATCAATTCTTGAATATCTGCCAGGGGTGTCCTGGAATTTATTGACCAAATTTTCTTTTCATTTAAAAAGTTGGTCATCTAATTTCTCTATGCTCATGACAAATATTCAGGAACTGTTGGTATCACCGTGTAGAAAGTTAAAATCTATTTTTGTAATGGAGCAATATTTTATTTATTATGGACAAAAAATTGCTTGCTATAAAAACTGAAAAAAACACTAACCTTTTCTCGCGTTCGCTACATCCCACCTTAAGTCACCAAATTAGCCCACCAGAGTCAAATCCTGCCATTATGCTAGTTGCAAATTGGCCTAACGTGTAATAGTCGGGTAAAGTTAATGCTCCTATCAAATATATAGGCATTGAAATGTTTTAATCTCGTCTTGGTAATATATTTCTATAAAAAACCAACAACCAATATATCCAAGAGCACTTATAGACCAACCCTCCCTACTGATAATGAATAATATCATATATATTTTTAAAATAACCAACCAGTAATCACGTGATTTAAGTCTTCAGGATATTAATATATGTACATAGAAAATAAAATAAAAATATAACTACTTTACGCCTTAGTTTTTTTTAGTTAGTACGGTATGTAAAGTTACAGATATATACCCACTCGGTGACCTGGTGGTCTAGGGGTAAGGTGTTAGACTTCGGTGCTGGCGGCCGGGGTTCAATCCTCGGTCCCAGCATAGATTTCTCTGATTACCAAACCCTTCCTTCACCTCTGACAAGACATCTTGTGAATGTGAAGAATGCCAGGTCTCCACCGTGGTTCGGATTCGACGTTAAACTGTAGGTCCTCCATTTCATCTCACAATCACCCTACCATTTCACATCAGCGTAAGTGCGTATAACCTGAATGGGTAGTAAGACGCGGCGCTAGTAATAATAATAATAATAATAATAATAATAATAATATACCCACTCCAGTGGCCGCATGGTCCAAGGCACTACTTTCACAGTGAGCTAGACTGCCGATGACGAGGAGATTGAGGTTTGAATCTTGGTCGGGTGTACTGGGCTATATATTTCCAAAATGGTTTTCCACTCTACCTCTTCGAAAATAGTCTTGCATTTTTTTTTTAACTAAGCTTTTATAATCTTTAACATATTATATATACACATACTATACACACATATGCTATATATTTCCAAAATGGTTTTCCACTCTACCTCTTCGAAAATAGTCTTGCATTTTTTTTAAATTAAGCTTTTATAATCTTTAACATATTAGTGTAATTAGTACATAACCGTACAACCCGAAAAGTTAGTAAGACACGATGCAAAAAAAAAATATTCCAATTGGTATTCTCTTTGGTTTAAAATCTACTCATCTGGTGATTACTGAGGCTTAAGATGTCAGGCTCACAGAAATTGTAAACTTCCAAACAACTTGTATTCTAGGTACGAGGGCCGTTGCAAGGTTTTCGCCTTACAAATGTAGCCTTAGCGGTGGCTTAGTTGTCCAAGGGAGTAGATAGGTTCCCGTTGAACTTTGTTGGTGTCGGTTGGGATATTGTGGTCCAAGGGAGTAGATAGGTTCACGTTGCACTTTGTTGGTGTCAGTTGGGATATGGTGGTACAAGGGAGTATATAGGTTCCCGTTGCACTTTGTTGGTGTCAGTTGGGATATTGTGGTCCAAGGGAGTATATAGGTTCACGTTGCACTTTGTTGGTGTCAGTTGGGATATGGTGGTACAAGGGAGTATATAGGTTCCCGTTGCACTTTGTTGATGTCGGTTGGGATATTGTGGTACAAGGGAGTATATAGGTTCCCGTTGCACTTTGTTGGTGTCGGTTGGGATATTGTGGTCCAAGGGAGTAGATAAGTTCCCGTTGCACTTTGTTGGTGTCGGTTGGGATATTGTGGTCCAAGGGAGTAGATAGGTTCCCATTGCACTTTGTTGGTGTCGGTTGGGATATGGTGGTCCAAGGGAGTATATAGGTTCCCGTTGCACTTTGTTGGTGTCGGTTGGGATATGGTGGTCCAAGGGAGTAGGTAGGTTCCCGTTGCACTTTGTTGGTGTCGGTTGGGATATTGTGGTACAAGGGAGTAGGTAGGTTCCCGTTGCACTTTGTTGGTGTCGGTTGGGATAATTGTGGTCCAAGGGAGTAGATAGGTTCCCATTGCACTTTGTTGGTCTCGGTTGGGATATTGTGGTACAAGGGAGTAGATAGGTTCCCGTTGCACTTTGTTGGTGTCGGTTGGGATATTGTGGTCCAAGGGAGTATATAGGTTCCCGTTGCACTTTGTTGGTGTCGGTTGGGATATTGTGGTACAAGGGAGTAGATAGGTTCCCGTTGCACTTTGTTGATGTCAGTTGGGATATTGTGGTCCAAGGGAGTAGATAGGTTCCCGTTGCACTTTGTTTATGTCGGTTGGGATATGGTGGTCCAAGGGAGTAGATAGGTTCCCGTTGCACTTTGTTGGTGTCGGTTGTGATATTGTGGTCCAAGGGAGTAGTTAGGTTCCCGTTGCACTTTGTTGGTGTCGGTTGGGATATTGTGGTCCAAGGGAGTAGTTAGGTTCCCGTTGCACTTTGTTGGTGTCGGTTGGGATATTGTGGTCCAAGGCCCAACGAGCACACTATTGAATGATAATATTCCCTTAATCTCTTCAGGTTAATACAGATACCATGTCTTGTGACGTTACATATTTTCCTCCATCCTGTGGATTGAGCCATTAATATACCATGTGTTAAATGTACTTATTGATTTTTTTTATATATAAATACATATGCGCACGGGAGATAAATGTTTGATATACAACTTTTACCAAATTTATAATTGTTTCACGAATGGTCGTTTATTTGGAATATAGATATATGCTGAATACATTGTACAGTGTGTGACGTAGTTTTTACAAGTTTAGAAATGTTAAGAAGAGTCATCAGCTACCATGAGTAGTATACTGCGAGTTTTGAAAGTCCACGCTCTGACCTTACGTAAGAGTTCCTTCTAAACACAAGCATTTTGACTTCTTGGTGCACCCATTTCTCCCGTGAAGTGCTACCACCAACATCAAGGGTATTCCCCTAGACTAGCATTTGGTTAAGGAAGGATATCCTCGGTGCGACCAGCGACTGGACTGGTTTCCATAGTTTGTTGTGTGGACGGTTCCTTCGAGGTGACTACAACTAGCGTCTCAAGATATTGGACGCAGACGCGCCATCGAGATAGCGTGTGTTTTAATAGAGCTGTATTTAGTTTTGTGTTTGATTGAGCTGGCTTTGAAAATGGTTCCAGATTTCTCAATAGAAGAGGATGAAAATGTATTTTAAGATGTGGAAAAGCACAGGTTAATATTTGGCATATCTTCGCCAGTGTACCGGGACCAATATATGAAGGACAACATATAGAAAAAGATCTTAAGAATAGTTGGTCAATCAGTTAGTACTTTTTTATCCATTATACAACTAAATTTTCACGAATAGCATAATTTCAAAAATTGTTTTGTAGCACTTGCTATATATTTTAGGGGAGACAACGGTTCTTCACAGATTCTATTTTTTCATTTATAACTACCCATGACGACCAACGAGACGAGCTTAGGGGAAAAATGTATCCTGCGTCTACGACTCACCACCCTACGTCTGCGTTCGCAGACGCAAGATGCAAGTCGCGCCGAGGGAATCCTACCTTTAGGCAGTGGCCAGTCGCAAAGTGCAAGAAAACGGAATAATTTCTATGTCTCCCCTCTTTTCTACTCCCCATTATTAACATTATCTTGTTTTCAACTTATGGACAATCTAAGATGTCACCATTAGATCAGTAATTGTATTCATTCGAGACTGTTGATGTGTTAATATGATTACAGTGACTGGTTTTATTGAGAAATAATTTGTTACATTATTCTTTTTAACAACTTTTATCCATGGCGAAAGGTTGCCAAGCTCTGACAATGTAGTCCTAATAATAATGCTAATGTTGTAGGTTGATAAAGTTTGAATTTAGAGGAAATGTATCCGAATTTTTGTGGAGATAGAGTGGAAAAAAATCTAGGAAAAACGAGAGTGACGTTTTAGATTATTCGGTCACTGAACTCGGGAATTAATTTCGAGTTGGGTAAAGGATTGGGGGGAATAAATAATCTTAATAATAGACCAGCGTGGCCAGACACGAATCTATAACTAAAATTCTGAAAGGGAGGGTGGTTATGGGTGAGTGAGAAAGGGTAAATAGATAATCACACACTGATACCTTTAACAAAAGGTGGGATTCTGTTTATTAATTTAACAAGTTCACACCTTTTGATTCATCAAAGGCTAGGAAAATAAGTGTTTGGAACTGACATACGATGTTGTAGACGATGGCATGGATCAGTAATGTCAAAGCTCATTTGAAAAAAAGGGCTACAATGAAAATTAAATACACTAGTTTGAGGGAGGGAAATGGCTTTTCAAAAAAATTCAACACTTTTATAATATTTAAATAAAAAAAATATATAAACTCCTTACAATTACAAAGAAAAACTTCAGTAATATCTTAGAGACTTAAATCTGATGTTGAGATCACTTTCCTTTTTGATGATAAATGCTGTAAGTTTGACATGTTTTTGTACATTCTCAAATAAATTGCAAGTGTAAACAAATAAAATCATAAAAACACGTGGCACAGTAAAATAATATGTACTTACTTATTTTTAAAGTAAAAATTTGTAGTTATATAAAATTGCCATCTGATTTTGAGTAAATATAATATTAGTTGATATGTCACAGGAGAGTGAAATCCGGATATGCAGAACAAACATTACTATTCAATTGGCTAAATGCACGAATATTTAAGGCCATAAAATTGTAAACGTGTGGTTTGCGAATATCTTGCGGGTAGCTGCATCTTTCACACAATCTCGTGAACATTAAGTTATGATATGCTTGATTTGTGAAAACAGACGTCACACTAGCGTCTTGCGATATGATTCATCTCGCGGGCTTATACCCGTACGAAACAAGGATTCTCTAAGGAGTTAAGCAACACTAATCCCATGATGGACAAACCTCATTCTCTTTTATTGCAGCCTTCTGACAATTGTTTATAGAAATTGTACAAAATATGTTTATACAGACACATTAGCTAAATCGGTAGCGTGTCTGTCTAATAAGCTAGGGGCTTTAGTTTCTATTACTGGCATGCCCAACCAATTTATCATTGGTGAAAAGGGGTTTCCCCCCTTCCCAGTGACGATTAATGGCCAGGTGATAGATGTTGTGTCTGTTCTAGATTTAAGCTAGTTTATCAGTCGTGTGCTGATATAATCAGTAGGTTCAGAAAGTTCACGTTAAATACAAAATATAAAATAATAAAACATTATAAAATGTGTAAAAAAGAAACAAATATTATTGGGTGGAATGCATCATGGAAACTTTCATTAAAAACGTTAAGTTTGTGTGAAAACGATAAATAATTTGCTATACTATTGTATCTACCGGCCCTTTAAAATAGAGTTTAATCAGTAATACAACCACCTGTAAGCTAGAGGTCTTGACTTTTTTTAAAAAAAACTTATAAACACAGAAATTGTGTAAGAATAAGGTGTTATTTGTTTGTAAATATTTTTACTAAAACATACATTATAATTGAGCCTACTTGCAAGCAAGTTTTTTCAAAAATTTCAAAGTGAGGAGGCCAGGAATACATCGGACTCACCTGTCAAATAGAGGTCGCCCCTCCAAAGTGATGAAGCTCTCGGCGAGACTGTTCAGCGATGCTGGTGACACCTCGTTTAAACCGTAGTAACTAGACAAGTTGTACTCCGGCTGCCATTCAGCCTGGTCCCTTTGGTTGGCCGCCATGAGGTCGAGGTAATACTGCACGTAATCCAACACCTTCACAGACATTGCCAAGAAAATAAGTTTATACAAGCGCTGAACCCAAACAAGAATTAATTTTGTCGCGCGTAGCCCTAGGCACGCTTATCTCCAAATATGATTAAAAAAAGAGGGTAAATGCATATTCTAATTTAACACTGCTATATGTATATTATTATTATTATTATTATTAGCACCGCGTCTTACTACCCGTTCGAGTTATACGCACTTACGCTAATGTGTAAATTTAGGGTGATTGTGAGATGATATGGAGGACCTACAGTTTAACATGGAATCCAAACCCCAAACCATGGTGGAGGCCTGGCATTCCCCACATTCACAAGTTGTGATTAATACACGACTTGTCAGAGGTGAAGGAAGGGTTTGGCAATCAGATAAATCTGTGCCAGGACCAAGTATTAAACTCCGGACCCTAGCACAGAAGTCCGACACCTTACCCCTAGACCACCAGGTCACCCTGATATGTAGATTAAACATAGACAAATCAAGTGATGAGAACTGAAATGGAAAAGACTGTTTTATGAAACATCTAGGTAATTGGAACGAGAACTAAGTGCCAACTATGCATTCCAAATAACGTTTAAAATTGTATTGTAGATGAAAAAGTCACAAAAATTACAAAAAGTTATACAACACGTTACATGATAATTTCGATTTTTTTCAAACAGATACCTATCAAAATATTAAGTCCATTCTAAAAAGTGAGGAAGTTATTCAAAACCTATTTGTCAGATCTAGAAGAATACTTTTATGAATTTTTGATATCTACTTGAATGTACAAAAACAAAATGCCATTAGGGGAAGTGATAAAATCCTAAATAAAAGATGAACTTGTTATAAATTTTCCAATTATGGTTTATACTTTGAGGATTTGTCTTTAAATCATTTCTACCTAAGAAATTCAAGAACTGTTTGTGCTAAAACTATGAGCCACGATCTACTTTGGCTCTTGTGTGCATTTAGAATTATATTAATTGTAATTTGAACTTTGAAAACGTTAATGTAGACTTGGATGCAATGAAATAAAAAAAAACTCCAAGGAAATGGTATACGTAGTCTTGACATTAGAAAAATGTTTTTTTAAATATAATTTTAAGGTTTTATTTGAATTATTTATTTGTTTTACAATTTATTTTCCTTTGATTTCAAAGAATATTTTAATTTTTTTAAATTTTTTTTAATTAAGTTGGTATGTCATAGCCACTGTGCGCTCAGTGATTAATGGGAAATCTGTCTCTGCCTATTAATGATAATTTAGGGTGGTGATGGGTGGAGAAGGTTAGTCGAGCCGACACTTCAATCTCTTATATTATTAACATACTAATTTTAATATGAATTAACCTAACTAACATGAAAGCCAATTTCGCTTGTCGTATAGTGTCACTCTTGCAATAGATTGGCCTGTAGATAGGCTCGGTCTTCCAATCCCATTTGTGCGTTTTGAGGGTGGTTTTTCCTACATAGTTTTTACACTCTCCCTCCACAAAAATGAGGGTGCACTTCCTCTAAATGTGTTATTACTCATTATTTATAGATTATCTTAATTAGAACACATGTGTATATCGCGTACGGACAATAATGCATTGTGATAATATATATATATATATATATATACACATACGGAATGACGTGATAATTCTACGACGTGTTGAAAAAGGAGTATATGATATTATGAATGGGTAAAATTTAATTGACCCCGTTTGATAATAATGAAGTGGATATTGAAAGCGAAGTGAATCTGACAATAATTTAACAATCCCCCCTATTTATCTCACGAGTATAACGTAAACACTCACTCTATTATTTGAGCCTTGAACGCAATGAAATATATAGAAAGTGAAATCAAACAAGAAAGATTTTAAAACATTTTTGAAGAGAGTATAATATATTATAGATTCTTAACAAAAATAAAGCTATTTTTTCAGTAAACAATCAACATTTCATATTAAATAATAATAATTATGGTTTTCTAGGAAAGGACTTTATTTTACTAAAACAATAACTTTGTTATCATTAGTATCAGTAGGCTAAAACCCAGTATACTAGGGCAAAGGGTTAATCGGTGGTGGGAGGTAATACCTTGTAGGCGCGCGGAGGTGCGGGGGTGTTGTTCCCGAGGTGGTGGGGGTATCA
>CABEEJ010002884.1:10528-30399 GCA_901482245.1 Timema douglasi
CACCATGGTTCGGATTCCACGTTAAAATGTAGGTCCTCCATTTCATCTCACAATCACCCTACCATTACACATTAGCGTAAGTGCGTATAACCCGAACGGGTAGTAAGACGCTGTGCTAATAATAATAATTTAACGTGCACTTTCTGAACCGACTTATTATATCAAAACATGACTTATAAATTAACATAAATCTATAACCGACACAACACCCAAGCCCCCGATCGTTAATTCATCACCTTGAAAGGGGGAAACCCATATTTCAACGGTGATACATTTTTTCAGCTAGGCTGGGAATCAAATTCGGACCCCTATCTTAGTAGACAGACATGTTCCTGACAGAGTTGAGTTGTATATTCTTTATTGTTTCGTTAGAATAACTGAACATTTGGGGTGACCAGCGCGGCGAGTATGGATCTCTATGACGCGTCACCTCTTTGAAATGCCATACGTAGCACGTCGTATGGCTGAAATGCGAGCATCGATCTTTTTAATGGCGTCATACGATCGATGATCCATCATTCATGTCATAACTTACATTCGCACTCAAAGGGCCGTATTAACCATAGTCATAGCAAATATATTTGAAAATAATTACATTTAGTGAGTGCTGTAGCTGTTTAAACTGAAGAATTCATTTATTTTATGTTTATGCATTCGGTAAGTAAAAAATAACAAAACTTTATCAATACAATTATCTAACGTATTTGTATTTATTTATCAGTTAACTAACTAAGGTATGTATGTTGGCCTGTTTCAGCTGTGTTATCCTTTTATAAATAATTTATTCTAGTGAGTGTTATATTTGCTTAAACTCTTAATTATTTTGATTTACTTTTGTGCAAATGAAAAGTCAGAGTATTAGTGTTGTACTAATATAATACTTACTTAAATTATTGGTCTTTATTTATGATTTAACTTGATGAAGTGTAATCATATAACCTTATGGCTAGACCTACAAACAATGGTGTTTCTTTTTAAGGCTATGTCCACCGTTTGAATTTGAAATATTGGGCTACGGGCATGTTTTCATAACTCAAACGTTGTATATATGTAATAATGTTACAGGTTCTTACAGCTGTATGCTTTACCCTACTGGAATTTACCAAAAATTGTGAAAAATTTCTCTTTGGCAGTTTGTAAAACATCTCTTAATGTGTGTGAAGAGTTAGAACTCTTTTTTTAGGCCTATATAGCAGCTGTCAGCAGTGTGGATAACAACAATGGAATCATGAAAGAAAACAGTAAGTTGAACTAGCTTTTAAAAAACCTAGATAACATTTAAATTTGTATCTTGAGTTTAACTAGGCCTACACAATATTAGCCGATTATGTGTGATTTTAACTAGGTCTACACAATATTAGCCGATTATGTGTGATTTTAACTAGGCCCACACAATATTATCTGATTATGTGTAATTTTAACTAGGCCGACACAATATTAGCCGATTATGTGTGATTTTAACTAGGCCTACACAATATTAGCCGATTATGTGTGATTTTAACTAGGCCTACACAATATTAGCTGATTATGTGTGATTTTAACTAGGCCGACACAATATTAGCCGATTATGTGTGATTTTAACTAGGCCTACACAATATTAGCTGATTATGTGTGATTTTAACTAGGCCCACACAATATTATCTGATTATGTGTGATTTTAACTAGGCCGACACAATATTAGCCGATTATGTGTGATTTTAACTAGGCCGACACAATATTAGCCGATTATGTGTGATTTTAACTAGGCCTACACAATATTAGCTGATTATGTGTGATTTTAACTAGGCCTACACAATATTAGCTGATTATATATGAGTTTAACTATGCCTACACAATATTAGTTAACGATTTATGATTGCAGTAATTTTCAACTGACCAATACATACTGTCTCCCTAAGCGTATACAAGCCTAGTTGGGGAAAAAACTTAAGAATTCTACCTTTTAGGTAAATTTTATTCCTCTAAAAAACCCGAAAATCACAAAATGTATACTATTATTACACTCACAAAAATGCGATGAATCCAATGATACTAAATTGACGATTATTTAAAAATAATAATACTACAGTGAAATATGTACTATGTATTAATAAAAAAAAATCATAGACTTTACATAAATATATTTAAAAAAAAATCGAACTATCTCCTAACAAAGAAAGGATTTTAGTGCAGGGAACTTCTTGAGCTCACGAACTAAAACTTCTCCCCCTCCCCCCCCCAATTCTACCCCTTTTCCTACCTTCTCTCCTGGCACTTTTGAATAAACTTGCCGACAATTGTTGAAGCGCCGGGATATGAACAGACCACGAACCACTAAATCACTTTACAAAAGGCCGCGTATCCAAAGTTTTCGAGTAAGAAGAGACGAACCTTCGAGGGAAACTTTAGTCCCCCTGCTTTCAACTCGTCTTGAGATAGAGAAGGGGAGGGGGGGGGAGGTAAAGGAGAGGACGGAGAAATCCTAGCCTCCTATTGTTCCAGCTACTCCATTTTACACTGCATATCATCTCTGAGATAGCTGCATGCTTGCTATTGACAAACAGCGTTGCCATGCTCTTGTTTTTCACGTGGTCATTCTACTCTCATATATACGACTAGACCATTCCCCCTCCAATTATTATTTTCAACACACGTGGTCATTCTACTCTCATATATACGACTAGAACCTTCCCCCTCCCCCCGCATTATTATTTTCAACATATATTGAAAAAATCATCATAGACTCTACCATAAAATATGAGTGACTATAGAAATTCTTATGAGGAATAAATTAAATTTTCAAAATAAAATATATCCTATGTTACTCGCTAATAATGTAGCTTTATATTGGTGAAAGAAATTTTAAAATTGGTCCAGTAGTTTTTCAGTTTATCCACTACAAACAAAAAAAACAAATCTTTCCTCTTTATAATATTAGTGTGAACAAATTTTGCCACGCTGGTTCGTCAACATTACAAATACCTCATTCCTCTTACCACGTTACAATCATGACTCATAAAGCTAGACGGTTCGGTTTTAAACATAGTGAATCTCGTTTAGTAATATTTTTATATTCACTATTAATAATAATAATAATAATAATAATAATAATATTTAGCACCACGTCTTACTACCCGTTCGGGTTATACGCTTTAAGTACTAATTACTCTAATGGATTAGGAATTGGGAAGGTTGAATTAAAGGAAGTGGACCCGCATTTGCGTGGAGGGAGAGTGGAAAACCATTTAGGAAAAACCACCCCCAGTTCATCCGACCGAGATTCGAACCTCGATCTTCCCGTCCTCAGCAGTCGAGCTCAACACGACAAGCGCGTTAGCCAACTACGCCACCGAGGCGGGTTATATTCACTATTGTTCATTGTATATTAATCATTATTAGCCTCAGTAGAGTAGTTGGCTAACGCGATAGTTTAGTGTTGAGCTAAACTGCTGAGGACGGGGAGATTGAGGCACAAATCTCACTCGGATAAAATGTTTTTTTTTTTCATAAATGGTTTTCCACTCTCCCTCCCCGCAAATTCTGGCTCTCTTCCTTTATATTCATCCTTCCCAATTCCTAACCCATTAGCGTAATTAGTATTTATGCTAATAATCCGAGCGGTTAGTAAGACGTGATGCTAAGTATTATTATTATCTTAAAAATTGAAAAATGACACCTGGACACGGGAATCTAACCCGGGACCTTTGGATTAGTACGTCAATGCTCTTACCACTGAGCTATCCAGGATTCATCCCATGCCCAGGATGATTATTCACTCATATTTTAAGACAGAGTCCATGATGGACGTGCGGAAATCGTTGGCTCAATGCTCAGTGGTAAGAGCATTGGCGTACTAAGCCAAAGGTCCCGGGTTCTATTCCCGTGTCCAGGTGTCATTTTTCAATTTTCATAATATTGATCTTGATGGAGTAATCCTCACTAAGGGCATAAAAAATAGCTTTGGCTATTTGTTATTGTTATCATATCTTTAAATAGATTGTGATATTTTATTTTATATATTGAATTTTATGATAAGATATACTATATACATATTTCTGTTTGTTTGAATGTGTTTATTTGATTAAAAGGCGAAACAACCATCCGGATTAGTTTTTATTTATTGAAAGTTTACTAACGATCTAGTTAAGTATTTGTTTATATAAACAATCACAAAATTCAACTATTCGACGGATATAGATTATTTTCAAGTGTTATCACACAATAATTCTACATTATTATAATAATATATAAGTTAATGAGATGCAAAAATAATACACTCCCTAATGACATTTTTAATCTAACTAAAATATCAAAGCTTTACATCTTAAAAGGCTAAACTGATTTCATAGTCTCAGTTAACAAAATGAGACTCGCTTCAGTGGTTGAACGGCTTAAGCCATCAATCTTGCCATAAACTGGACTACCAATGACGGGGAGACCAGGGTTAAAATCCCGGATAGATAGACCGTTGTGTTTTCCTCCTAAAGGTTTGTTTCCCACTCTCCTTCCATGTGAATTCAGGCATATATCCTCCATAAGTCCAGAGAGTAACTAATTACGGATAGCTCAACGTATTGTACTTATTTATTTAAGATATTTAGCGCACACTTTCTAAACCAATTGATTATATTAGCACATAAGAATATCCCTGAGCTAGAGTGAAATGATTTATCAATTTTACCGGTAAAGGTATTTTCACATACCTTTCATGATTCTATTACATGCCACAATCAACACGGAACAAACGGCCTTACTTTCCCTCCGAAATAAATTGGGCTACGGATTTTTATCACTCAAGAAAAATCTACCAATCCCGGCTGGGTTCGAACCCATGAACATCGGATCGTGAGGCAAGCACTTTACCCCAAGCCCACAGAGGTCAGACGGATATAGTAAGACATTATTAATCGTCTGACTAAGAGGACTCCATAGAAAATCACTAAGAAGATTTGTAGGAGTTTAGAAATTTCACAATATTTCTGAAGTGGCTTAATATTTTAAATATTATTTTTTACCAAAATGTAGGTGAAGTCTCTGACCAGTTTAAAAGTTTAAATCTAAAGTTTAAATTATTTAAATAAATGTATGATAGTCTACATAAAACCCTCTAAAACAATCCGAACATTATAAATGTTCTGTAGTTGACACTGTCAAAACATAGTTTTATTTGCTAGATAATGGCTAGATCTATGTTTATAACCTTTTACTTTGATCTCAAAAGTATACATTTTCACGTCATAGTTAATTTATTTATAAACTTTAAACTCAAAATTTAAACTATTTAATTCGTCAGAAACCTGCTGATAATTATCGCCTACATTTTATATAAAACAATATTTAAAAATATCAAATAACTTCTTAGATAATACGAAATTTCTAGAATTCTGCAACTCATCTCACTGATCATTCGTACAGCCCTATTAAGGATATGAGCTCGTATATAAAACACGTTTCAAACATTATTTAAATATTAAGTATTGTAGGTTTGTGGCATGTAGGGCCCTTTAATAAAACAAACTGATATATTTTGTCGGTCGACACTTATAACATTTTACTATTTTATTAGTTTTATTGGGTGACCTGGGGGTCTAGGGGTAAGGTGTCAGACTTCTATGCTGGCGGCCGGGGTTCAATCCTCGGTCCCGGCACAGATTTATCTGAATTACCAAACCCTTCCTTCATCTCTGACAAGACATCTCGTGAGTGTGGGGAATGCCAGGCCTCCACCGTGGTTCGGATTCCACGTTAAACTGTAAGTCCTTCATTTCATCTCACAATCACCCCCACCATTACACATTAGCGTCAGTGCGTATAACCCGAACGGGTAGTAAGACGCGGTGCTAATAATAATAATAATAGTTTTATTTTATAGTTATCTTTGCTAATTATCAAATATGACACCTGTAGTTTATATTAGACGAATTAGTCGACATATTAATATATTTAATTAACCGTAGTAGCTTTTGTAAAGTCAGATGTTGTCCTTCCTACCATGATCCTACTATATTCATGTGCGCATGCGCTCAGACCAGTCACCTGTCATCCTAAGACAGCGCAACGTTCACCGATGTTAGTGATATATCATTCAGAGTATTATTATTAGCACCGCGTCTTACTAACGGTTCGGGTTACACGCACTTACGCTAATGTGTAATGGTAGGGTGATTGTGAGATGAAATGGAGGACCTACAGTTTAACGTGGTATCCGAACCACGGTGGAGGCCTGGCATTCCCCACATTCACAAGATGTCTTGTCAGAGGTGAAGGAAGGGTTTGGTAATCAGATAAATCTATGCCGGTACCGAGGATTGAACCCCGGCCGCCAGCATAGAAGTCTGACACCTTACCCCTAGACCGCCAGGTCACCCATTCCGAGTAAAATGGTTGGTATATCTGTCTGTGTTGTATCAGGTTATATTTATGCTAGAAAATGTCATACAACATATTTAAGCTCAATCAGGGGTTCGTCTACAGTTTTTTAAAATTATTATTATTATGGAACAGTTCCAATTTTACGTTCGATGGAAGAGTCGAAAATTTTTCAGAAGAATCATGTAATGGTTTCATTTTATTAAGTGGTACAGTTATGGTCTGGAGACGTGTTGCTCTATTTACACTAGAACTCGGTCTAGGGGTAAGGTGTCAGACTTCTGTGCTGGCGGCCGGGGTTCAATCCCAGGTCCCGGCACAGATTTATCTGATTACCAAACCCTTCCTTCACCTCTGACAAGACATCTTGTGAATGTGGGGAATGCCAGGCCTCCACCGTGGTTCGGATTCCACGTTAAACTGTAGGTCCTCCATTTCATCTCACAATCACCCTACCATTACACATTAGCGTAAGTGCGTATAACCCGTACGGGTAGTAAGACGTGGTGCTAATAATAATAATAATAATAATAATAATAATACACTAGAACTAAACTTGATTAAATCTCCACTAGCCTCCCCAATACGTTGGGGAAAGCAAGGCTATATTATTATTATTATTTAGCACCACGTCTTACTACCGGTTCGGGTTATACGCTTTGAGTACTAATTACACTAATGGGTTGGGAAACGGGAAGGTTGAATTAGAGGAAGTGAATCCGCATATGCGTGGAGGGAGAGTCGAAAATTATTTAGGAAAAAACCACCCCCAGTTCATCCGACCGAGATTCGAACCTCGATCTCCCCGTCCTCAGCAGTGGAGCTCAACACGACTAGCGCGTTAGCCAACTACTCCACCGAGGCGGGTTGTAATGTTATACACTGAGGTTAAAATAAACTCCTTCTAATACATAGGATCGCTGATCATAGCTTTGCAAATGTATAATTCTATATACCCACTTCGGTGGCCGCATGGTCTAAGGCTCCACTCTTTATATAAACTTAACTGAGTTTGTTCATTTAAACGGTTGTTCACTATCTTTATGCAGATGTGGGTACACTAATATATTAGCGTAATTAGAGCATATGCTCATAACCCAAACAAGTAGTAAGAGGTGTTGTAATTATGCACATTTTTTACTATATAATCTATAAATTCTATATTACAAATAATTGTAATATTAGTAGACCTATTTAGCTCACCCACTTAGGCGTCCCACGTGGTCTAACGCGCTACTCTCGCAATAGAATAAACTGCCGATGACGGGAGATAAAGGTTTGAATATCAGTAGTGGGTATGAGGGTGTTTTTACCAAACTGGTTTTACACTCTTCCTTCACAAAAATTCGGGTACACTTCCTCTAAATATAACCTTCCTAAACCCTAAAAACCATTAGCGTAAAACCGGGACAGGTAGTTAGACGGGGTGTTAAAAAAAATATGTTTGGCTAAAGTGAGAACCTCAAGGTTTATGGATATTTCACACAATATTCAAATCTGTCAAGAACTTATTAAAAACAAGAAAATTTGAATTGTTAGAAATAAAAAAAATAATGATTTTACAATCCGGCCAGATCTTAGAATTGTATTCGCATTAAAAGCTTAAAATACAAGATAAAATAAAGTTATCATGGATACATTTTTATTTTAAAACTGTCCAACTACTTTTGTAGTGCATCTTTCTACTAAGCTAATGTTTTGCGGGTTCGATTCCTGGTGTATATGAAACGTATATAGTAAAATTTTTACAGTGATAAATTGACGGACGAGGAACTGGGTGTTGTGGTTTTTTATTTCATTAAACTAGTTTGTAAATTGTGTGCTAATATAATTATTTGTTTTCAGAAAGCGCACGTCAAATACGCTTATTAAAAGGTATATTAGCCAACCTGAACTGGCTACAAATTTGTTTGAAAGTAAATGAACATGACACTTTTTAAACGTTAACATGAAATATTTGGTCACCTCAATATTTTTATCGAGATATTTTCCAAATTTAATAAAAGAAAATGCCAGATATCACACCGTTAGGTTCCAATATGGAGCTTACAGGTGTCGTGACAAGAATTACCTTTTAACGTTTCAAGAAATACAAGTTGTTCAGTTTTAAAAAATAATAAAAACGAGCGAGAGAAAGAGAGAGAGAGAAAGTGACAGAAAGAGAGAGAAAAATAAATATGAAAAGAAGAGAAATAAATGAGAAATGGTGGGCTGGCGGCCGCGTCACATTGATTAATGAGAAAAGTTGGTTCTGTGGGCTTTCGTTGTACCCCCGGGCGAAAGCGAGGATAGGTTACCACCGGGTCGTTACGAAGAAAGAACGAGTATTTCCTACTGAGCCACCGATGAAATAGAGTAACAAGCTTCACATTCAAGCTCTGATAGATCACTGTGAGCTGCACATTGGTGTGTTGATTATTATTTGTGTCAATATTATAACAAGTAAAGGTTTTCACTAGGGGAATTTTTGTTCCATAACATTTCATTACCTATTCAGGCTATAAGCTTGTATACTAATAAGGCTAGTGAGCTAGGGATTAGAAAGGTTGAATTAAGAGGAAGATTACCTTCATTTGCGTAGAGGGAGATTAAAAAAACATTTAGGAGAAACCACCCTTAGTATACCCGAATGGGATTCGAACTTAAAGCACCCTGTGATCAGAATTAGAGTCTATAGCGGGATTGACGCCTTAGACCATGTTGCCACCAAAGCAAATTATACAAATTTTAATTACACTACTTCCCGATTGGCCTAACGTGCTACTCTTGTATTAGATTAAACTGATGATGACGTGGGGAACGAGGTTCGAATCTCGGTCGGGTGTACTGAGGGTGGATTTTCTTAACTAGTTTTGCCACTCTCCTTCCACGCTAATGTGGATACACTTCCTTTAAATATAACCTTCCTAATCCCTAAAACCATAACATGTAATTAGTACATAATCGTATAACCCAAACGGATAGTAGGACGTGGTGCTAAAATAATAATAATAATAATAATACAATTTTGAAAGAGGAATACTTAATTTAATAAACAGAACATTTTTTGTCCATACCAGACTTGAACCTTGAGCCCTTATCTCAGAATACAGGCAACATGCACCTTACCGACAGTTTAGTAAAACAGGTTATAAATATTGAAACCCAGTGGTTATTCAGGCACGCTAGCCATGTGCCAAAACATTTATCTTGAACAATGACCTTACTAATATAGACTATGTGAAGGTCATTAATTAAATCATTGTACATTTTCTAGGTTTTTCTAAGATTGTAGAACTCACTTCTTCTTGGAATTTGAATACAATACCAAAACCTTTATTTTGGACAGTTAAAAATGTGGTTTTAGATATCGTGGTTAAAAAAAATCCATCATATTATGATTGATAATTAAATAATATATCAATTCATCTCTTTTTTTAAAGTAATTACAAATGAATAGCTCACTCGTTGACGCATCATGGGTAAATTATTATTCAAAGACAGCTCTCTAATATAGTTTTAGAAATGTAAACTAGAGATTTATAAAATCTATATCACATCCATAATATTATTTTTAATATAGAAGCAAGCATTCATTTAAAAAATAAAATTTGTTTTAATATAACTGTGGTAATTTTTTCTCTTTAATTACGGCCTGAAAATTTTATATGATAACCTCCGAGCTAAAAACATATATCTAAAAACATAACTAAGATTGGCAAGAGATAGTTTGAGAAATTGACGACAGAAAAAATGCAGTTATTTTTTTAACATTGTAGCTTTCCATATGAATATTCTTGAAATTTGAAATTTTTGGACACCTTATTGGTGTAGTTAAGAAGAAATATGATTAAAACAGGCTGGATATAATTGCGGAAACTATTATCAAAAGCAGTCAATTCACGTTTAAATAAAGATGAATTGACTGTTATTTTATCAAGAAATTCAGGCAGTGTTACCTCGAAACCGGAAAACTGGGATAAAACGGGACATTTTTTGTTTCTTGAAAAGACCCGGGAAATAATGTGAATTTTGCAAAATTTAGTAAATATACTAGATTTTTAATTTTTTTATGGCCTTTAACTGAAAACTTAAAGGAGTAGGTCTTTGTATGGACCAAAAATTGGATTGAAGAACTAGGCATCCTGATTCAAACAATGCTTATCACCCCTTAAGTGTGGGATGCAGAAAAGGTATGTGTTTTTGTGGTTTTTACATTAAACATTTTTTTTTACCAAAATAAATCAAATATTGATTCAGTACAAACATAAAGTTATTATTTTATTCACGTAGTGATATCAACAGTTATTAAATATCTGTCAAAGGTGTCCTGGAATGTAATGACAACTTATTCTAATCATTTTAAAAGTTTGTCATCTAATGCCACTATACTCGTTATATGTATTCAACAACTGTTGATATCACCACGTTGATAAAATTAAGCTTCATGTTTGTATTGAAGCAATATTTTATTTATTTTGACCCAAGAATTGTTTTGCTATAAGAACTGCAAAAAACCCTCTCGTTTTCCGATGTTCCTTAACCTCCCACCTTAAACAAGGGCTGTAAAGTAACATACGAAGTATTTCCCCTACAATCTTTTAATATTTAGCACCGCGTCTTACTACCCGTTCGGGTTATACGCTTTTAAGTACTAATTACGCTAATGGATTATGAATTGGTGAAGGTTGAATGAGAGGAAGTGAACCCGCATTTGCGTGGAGGGAGAGTGGAAAACCATTTAGGAAAAACCACCCCCAGTTCACCCGACCGAGATTCGAACCTCGATCTCCCCGTCCTCAGCAGTCGAGCTCAACATGACTAGCGCGTTAGCCAACTACGCCACCGAGGCGGGTCTCTACAATCTTAAATCATCCTATTTTAGACATAAGTTACATGACTTCACACGAGTCAGTTTGATGAAAAATGAAATTTTATTACTCTTTTCTTCAATCCAAGCGGTCTGAGAAAATAGGAATACCTTCCGTAAAAACCTGGAAAACGCAGGGAATTTGGTAGTAAGAAAATAGTGGAAACGCTGGATTCAGGTTTCAACGATATTAAATAAGTTGCTTGGATAGTTTTCAATCGAAGACATTAACGAAAACATAAGTAGCTCCTTTGAGTTATTTTATAACATAGACATTTATATTCATATTTCATTTGAATTGCATCCCTGAATACATTAGCCAACCTGAACTGGCTAAAAATTTGTTTGAAAGTAAATGAACATGACACTTAGTAAACGTTAACACGAAATATTTGGTCACCTAAATATTTCTATCGAGATATTTTCCAAATTTAATAAAATAAAATGCCAGATATCACACTGTTAGGTTCCAATATAGAGCTTACAGGTGTCGTGACAAGAATTACCTTTTAACGTTTCAAGAAATACAAGTTGTTCAGTTAAAAAATAATAAAAACAAGCGAGAGAAAGAGAGAGAGAAAGTGACAGAAAGAGAGAGAGAAATAAGTATGAAAAGAAGAGAAATAAATGAGAAATGGTGGTGTACTCAAACTGAGTGTTCCTTGAGGTAGGTTTATTTCCTAATGGAAGGATTGTTTAATTGGATAGCGTACCTAACCTTTACCTTATTGATTAGGCTTCAATTCCAAAAGTATATTACTATTAAATTTGTTTTATTCAGACAATGCATATTCGTTTTACTTGCAGTTGAAAGCTATTCCAGAAAAAAATAACTGTATCCTCCTGACATGTATGAATACAAACCTTATGCATATGTTTTTAATAGAATAAAATGTTTAATTATAGAATATATGTGTGTTAAAGTAATGCAAAAAAATAATACTTAGATCTCCAACGTTTTATTTCAATAAAGTTAAATATAAAAGTTTTCAAAAACGTCCATTTCATTTTGAGAGAACTAATTTTACTGCAGGTATGGTGTAATGCATTTTTCTGAATATTTTAAATATTTTTACTCTTATTACTCTATCCCTCTTCTCTATGTTAATCCTTCCTTCTCTCCCATATTCATTCCCCCCCTCCCGCACCCCTTCTCTAAGGTTGATACATCCCAATGACCTCAATCCTTCAACTCCCCTTTCACTCCCATAATCCTCGGTAACTCTTCTCTTGTAGTTTCTACCCTTACATTCTCCAAGGATTTTTTTTACTGCCTCCCCCTCCTAGCTTACTCCTCCCCCCCAACCCATTTAAAAATATTTGTAATGTCGTTTGCCTCCTTCAGGCACTGCTAACATTTATCAGTAGACAGAATTACAATCTTTTATTTTTTTTAATGGAAACTCTTAAATGAGTTTGAAGGAAATATTAGACGATGCTTACTTTTTTTACTTTAAAAATAAATTACGTTCCATTTATATTTTGAAATTAATGATCTTGAATAAGTTACCATAATGCATTTAAATTTCATCAGGGTATGAATGGTGTTTTTTTTTTATCACATTTATGCAAATATTTTTTGTAACTAATTCATCCAAGACTCTTACCAGCTTCGGTGACAGTATGGTCTAAGGCGTTACGCTTGCAATATACTGGATTGTCGTTGACTGGGAAAGAACGGGCTTTGAATCCCCGGATGATGTAATGAGGCTTATTTCTAAATAGTTTCTTACAGCCCCTCCACAAAAGAGCGGTACATATTTTTCAAGCTATACTCCACCTCTACTTAATATTATTATTAGCACCGCGTCTTACTACCCGTTCGGGCTATACACACTTACGCTAATGTGTAATGGTAGGGGGATTGTGAGATTAAATGGAGGACCTACAGTTTAACGTGGGATCCGAACCACGGTGTAGGCCTGGCATTCCTCACATTCACAAGATGTCTTGTCAGAGGATGAATGAAGGGTTTGGTAATCAGATAAATCTGTGCCGGGAGCGGGTATTGATCCCCGGACCCCAGCACAGAAGTCTGACACCTTACCCCCTAGACCGCCAGGTCATCCCCACCCGTATAATTGACTTAATTAATGTACGTGTCCAACCCGAAAGAGTACGAAGACACATTGAAAACAATCAAAAAACAGAAAATGTAAGTGTGGTGAGGTTTTTCTTTTGTCCCCCTGACTCTGTCTCTATGGTTGACGCTAGGCCGCTCCCACATTGGACAGTTACTAGTAGTGCTGCGGTTGTCAAGGTGCCAGAGCATCAAGTCACTCACTTCTGGGGGGCCGCGGCCCAGTCAAAGCTGAAAGCTGAGCTCTCTGAAGATTGGGCAGCTTTTTGTCTTCAGACACTGAATGAAAGAAGAATAGATCTTTAACTCAAGTGTGTACACAGACTGGCTGGGATATAGCCATGTAGCGTCACAGGGGGGCTAGCCTTGTCTCGACGTCATAGGGTGGCTAGCCTTGGGGTGACGTCATAGGTTTGCTAGCCTTGTCTTGACGTCATAGGGGGGCTAGCCTTGACGTCATAGGGGGGCTAGCCTTGACTCGACGTCATAGGGGGGCTAGCCTTGTCTTGACGTCATAGGGGGGCTAGCCTTGTCTCGACGTCATAGGGGGGCTAGCCTTGGAGTTACGTCATAGGGTGGCTAGCCTTGAAGTGACGTCATAGGGTGGCTAGCCTTGGGGTGACGTCACAGTGTGGCTAGCCTTGTCTCGACGTCACAGATTGACTTGCCTTTTAATGATATCACAGGTCAACTAGACTTTTAGTGACATCACAGGTAGACTAGTCGTTTTATGACGTTAAAGGTCAACTAGCTGTTTTCTGATGCCAAAGTTTGACTAGCCGTATCGTTATGTCACAGGTCAATTAGCAGTTTAGTGACGTCACAGGTAGACTAGCATTTTAATGACATCACAGTTAAACTATCCTTGTAGGGAAATCACAGTTATTTAATGACGTTACAGTTTAACTAGCCTTCTAATAACGTCAAAGATAGACTAGCAGTTTCATCACGTCTCAATATGTTGACTATCCTTGTGATGACGTCACAAGGGGACTATTCTTACCGTGGCATTCAAAGTAATACTTAATTAACTGGGAATAACACGACTTACAAACTAGCTCAGCTCACGACGGTACGCATTAAAACCATACACCGAAACTTAGCACCTTGATAGTTACTAAGGTAAACGCAATATGAGCCCGCATACAATAAATATGTTCATCAGTGCCATTCGGAACCAAACTAGGTTCCTTCAAGACTAGGGTTGACCACTCCAACCACAAGGATGATAATTATACACGTTAATAGCATAGCGAGTTTATGATTTATAAAACAAATCACAATATAAATTTAAAAATTTGAATTAGTAAATATGGCCAACTAACTTTCTGGCATCAAGTACCTAGCTCGAAAGTTCATGTCCACCAGAACGTGAGTTCGCCATTTCATCCTTCCTTGAAGCACCTCCATACAGTCCCTAACCTAACACCCAACTACTTCAAGTATATCTTAACACTATCCTCCTGTTGATGTCTCAGCCTAGCAAGGGTCGTGTATCTTGAGTTGTATGCCGGGATCACGATCAACTTAACGTTAACGTAACGTAACGTTCACTTAAAATTAACTCAACTTATGTGTGATCACGATTCACGCAACTTAACGTAACAACTCGAGCCAAACATCTCCATTCTCGAGTATGATCTGTGATTTGTACTAGTTGTACAGTGATGATCTGTGAATGTTTACAGTTTTCAATCGATATAATAAATATTTATTACTAAACTTTTTTGATAAATCTAGCTTTCCTATTTTAGATTAATTATTTAGTTACAAATTTCTAATCATTAGAACTTATGCTAAATAATTAACATTGGTCATAATACCAATAAATGAATTCATAATTGCCCTGTTGACGTTATTCACATAATGATTGGCTGGCTATATCACGTGATACCCTTCAAGTAACGTCCACTTAAAGTAAAATACCTCCATGTACATCTCTTACGTTAAGTTAACTGCAAGTCAACGTCAAGTTGATCGTGATCTCGGCATAAACAAACTAAAATGTGGTGTACAGGCCCGATACGTGCCAAATGACAACCCCGCCACAGTCTGTGTGTCTTTACTGTCCTTAATATGTCTGGGGAGGCAAACAAACCATGAAGTTCTTCATTAAGTAACTTTATCCATTCTCCTGTTTGTTCGTCCGTCTTAGGTTTCTCGGCCCTGTTCTCAAAACCTCTCAATTTATCCTCTTGGTATGGAGTGAGAGACCACGTTACAAATCCGTTAAGAACAACGGGTATAAAATAATAAATTATTATTATTATTATTATCATCACCGCGTCTTACTACCCGTTCGGGTTATACGCACTTACGCTAATGTGTAATGGTAGGGTGATTGTGAGATTAAATGAAGGGCCTACAGTTTAACGTGGAATCCGAACCACGGTGGAGGCTCTGGCATTCCTAAAATAATAAAGGTACGTTTCTCGGCTACATAACTCGTAGCCCAGTTTGTGGAAATATTAGCCAGTACTAATGTACCGTTTTCCAGGGGACGCCGGAACTCTTCCCGTGGAGGCTCTTTCCATGTCCCGATAAGATGCGATGATGGTGATAGTGGTTAGGAGGGTGTGGAGCCAGTATAAACACTTAAGGTGCAGCGGAAGGGAGCGCAAGTATTTTTACAGTTTCTATAGAATTACAATCTTGTGGCCAAAATAAATTAAATATTTCTCCAGTAGTAACATAGAGTTTAGTTTTATGCACATGCTAATATCAACAGATCTTGAATATCTGTGAAGGGTGTCCTGGAATTTTGTCATAACTTCTTCTCTTTATTTAAAGGTTTTGACAAAATTCCAGGTCACCCTTATTAGATATTCAAGATATGTTGATATTAACATGTGCAGAAAACTAAACTCTATGTTACTACTGGAGAAATATTTGATTTATTTCGGCCACAAGATTGTAATTCTATAGAAACTGTAAAAATACTTGCGCTCCCTTCCGCTGCACCTTAAGTGTTTATACTGGCTCCACACCCTCCTAACCACTATCACCATCATCGCATCTTATCGGGACATGGAAAGAGCCTCCACGGGAAGAGTTCCGGCGTATCCAGATATACTGACCATTACACCATGGAGCCATTTAACGGGTGGAATAGATTTAGTTTATTCTCATCTTAATGTTTCGATATAGAAGACGATAAAATAACATCAAACAAACTGAATAATAGTGATCATAGCGGTTAGAACATCCCAAGTATTTAAATTTGTCAACAATAAAACGTGATTAAATCCTCCAATAAAAAAAATATTTGTTTGTTCATTGATCTAGCCATAAATCGTTATGTGCATTTGTTCCCTATAGAAACCTTCATCAAACAACTCCAGTGAATGGTTTCGTTGAGACTTACGGCAAACATTTATTAAGTTCCCGTTACATTATTTATGGTGTTTGAGTTGGCTGATCCGTGTTGTAATGTTGGCAGTATTGGTGGTGTGGCAACACCGTCCATCTGGTTGTCAACGACGGCTTGTTTACAACACAAACTATCTGGTCAAGTTTTAACAACGTCCTGCTTCGTTTTCAAACGTTTACCCGCCCGCATCGTATCAGAAGATTTACCTAAACAGTATAATTTTACGGCTGTTTGATGTTCGGTACGCTATCGTATCTCTGTGAATGAGCGCTAAATATGGAATAATAATATTCGAGCGGAAATATATTAACTCGCTCAAAACACGGAGGGAGAAATATGAATGCAAATAAATCACGAGGTACAAAACCTGTGTTCCTTTATGTTTTAATCTATATTTTCAATATTTGCTCGCGTTTATTTTCTCTCAAGTAAATACGTGAGGTCCCTTTAGAAAAGAGATATAATAAATAAACACACGCGATACTATTTTAATGAGTAAATCAAATGGTCAATGCTATTATATTTGCTTTTAGTCAAGATTTACTCACATCTAAATATTTTCTGTAAATTTAAAAATGACACTAAGATACGGGAATCGAACCCGGGACCTTTGACTTCGTGCGCCAATGCTCTAACCACTAAGCTATCCAGAAATAGTCCCGTTTTCAGGTCCATTCTTCACTTTTATTTTAAGGCAGAATCTGTGATGGACGTGCGGCTACGTTTTCAGCACTCTGCCTTAAGATATGAGTGAATAATGACCCTGGGCACGGGACGATTCTTGGATAGCTCAGTGGCTAGAGCATTGACGCACTTAGCCAAAGGTACTGGATTCAATTCCCGTGTCCAGGTGTCATTTTTCATTTTCAATTTTCAGAATATTATATTTTAATGAAGACAACACGGTGCTTTATTTTTAACGGCAACATTTTTGTTTATGTCAAACTTATGTGAAATATTTAACACAGTTAAGAATCAAATCACCAAGCAATTAATATTTCAAAGAAAATTTTAATAACTAACCTAGCACAACACAACCTTTACCTCCCCATCATTGGTGGTTTATTCTACTACGAGAGTAGCGCGTCAGACCATGTGGCCACCGAAGCGGCTTCCAAGCATTGACATGAAATTGTCTCCCATACTAATTTTGTAAACTGGGAATGAAATACACTTTTATTTTAATAAATAACATGTTTAGTAAAAAAGATAGTTATTACAGTTTTAGTCAAGCCGGTCGAGTGGTCGAATGGTCTAAAACATCACTCTCGTTATAGATTTGACTGCAGATAACATGGATATTGGGTTCGAATCCTGGTAGGCTGAGGAGAAGGTGTTTATGTTTTTACTAAAAGGGGTTTTCTTTCTCGATCCATATAAATATTGGCACTCTTCTTCTTAATTCAACCCCCCTCATATCTTATATAATGGTAGTATGACGTTATGCTAAAAAAAAAATAGTTTTGGATCATTTATTAGTTGTACACTTTGTTCGTAAAATAAAGTGAATAGTTTATATAACGAATGTACTCCGGAAATATTTTGAATGAAATGATAACACCTGTTCTGATTCATGAATATGCATGTTTACATACATGTGTAGATATAATTTCGAAACACGAATATGATATGAAAGATTCACAAAGAACCGTATTTTGGTGCCCAAGCAAGCGCACATACATCACAAACCAAATTCTTTCACATCAAATGATATATATATATATATATATATATTATATAATATGTGAACATTTCTTGTAACTTTTACTTCAAAAGAAAAGTGAACAATCTGTTCATAAATATGTGCTCTTTCTTTGAAGTTTTTCAAATATTGTATATGTCGTACAAGCTATCAATAACTTTTGTTATTTAAACTGTGAGATAATGATTAATAGTTTGAATGCAATTTAGCTATTAATATTCTCCTGTAAAAATGATCAGATGTCACATTGATGAAAAAATGTATCTTAGTGTATCTAGTTAGGATCGAATCAAAGTCTTAAATTTTAAAACTTAAATCGATAACTCTAGAAAATGTGTGAGAAAAAAAATTAATTCAATCTTTTATGATAACATGAAGTTTCTATGTTTCAGAAAACTAACATTTACTTTAAATATATCATATTTAAATAATTTCAAGTTTAATTTAGGAATATATAATTTTGTCCAAGCTTTCATTTTTAAAATATACCATTTGAATAATTAGTTAGAAATAGCTTATGTCTTAACTAAAATTTAGAGTATAAACAAGTTTTTTTGAATAGTTAGATATTGTTGTGTAAATACATTAAAAATTAAAAGATCTTCTATGTACTAAACACAAATATTAAATTAATCATGTGAGTGTTTCAAACTTATTCTAAATATAATCTTAAAGTTAGGCTTATGATTTATTGTCTAAACAGATAAGCTTAGATTTCATATTTAGACTGACTTAAATTGACATTAAACTTGATTTAAAAATTGGGATTGAAATTAAATCGCAGAGAAGATTTTTTTTTTTTACTTAAATTAGAAAATATATTCTTTCATACAATTCAAATAATATAAAACTGTGATTAATATACTTTATCGGAAAGGTTTTATACTCACTAATTACTACGGTCACATATCTCTTGATCGACGTACTGTAGAAAGGTTTCCTTACCTGAAAAAATAAAATAAAAATACTTAATATTTTTATATTCTATAAAACTGTTTTAAAGATCTAACAATATTTTCTAAGTATAAAAATGAATATTAACAGATTTATTTTTACAATATTTCGTTTGTTTTATTTATTAGAGGTATCTAACGTGCACTTTCTGAGCCGAATAATTATATCAACACATGATCCATAAACTAACTTATATCTAGAACATACACAATATCCAGTCCTTGACCTTTAATAACATCATTGTGAAAGGGGATAACCACATTTTAAAAATAATAAAATGTTTTGCCTCGCCCGGAATCGAACCTGAAACTCTCAATTCAGTAGACAAACACGGTTCTGAGTGAGCTAAGGTGAGACTACTTTTATTATACAAGTTCCCTTTTAACAAGTCAAAACACCTACTTTGGTGGCCGCATGGTCTAAGGCGTTACTCTCGCAGTAGGCTGGACTGCCGAAGACGGGGATTGGAGGGGGGGAGAGAGAGAGAGAGAGAGGAGAAGGGATAGAGAGAGAAGGACAAGGGGGGGGGGGGGGGAAAAAAAAGGCGGTCGCAGATAAGAGGTGTTTG
>CABEEJ010002884.1:31709-67925 GCA_901482245.1 Timema douglasi
CACACACACGCACACACACACGCACACACACACACACACACACAAACACACACACACAGGCACACACTCACGTATAAGCATTCTATTTTGAGATACACGTAATTTTCGCCGTAGCAGTTCTTGTCAACTTTTGCGTTAATCCTTTAACGGATCGTTTGGATGCTAGCGGATCATTTAAAATATTTTGTTGTTAGTAATAAAATAAAAGTGTTTGGAATCTTGTTATCTGTAAGTAAAGTACTGCAAAGATTAAACGAAACGTCACCATATTGAGAATTGCGTCCCTTAAGAAAATGTTTAAGCTCGGTAATATTTTATTAAATAAAACAATATTTTTAACGCTTCTTGTCAAAAAAAACCACACACTCACACATATATATATATATATATATATATGCGTCTGGGTTACATAATTCATAGTCCAATAGTGTAAAGATTAGCCAGTACTAATGTGCCGTTGTTCAGGGGACGTCCGAATGTACTAATCGTACATCCTTTCTGTGGAGGCTCTTTCCATGTCCCAGTGATATTAGATGAGGAAGATAATGAAGGATATGACAGTGTGAAGCCATTGGCGATCTTAACCTAATTAAAGCGTAACTAACTGGAGCTTGCTGGCCATGGGAATTATTCCCATTTCGAGAAAAATCCTCCGGTACCAGTCGGGAATTGAACCTGGGAACTCTAGGTGAACAGCCAAGGGGCTCCGACCATTATACCACGAAGCCGGTTGATGTTTTTTTTAAAAAAAGAGTCAATTTGAATGTCAGAATGAAGTTCATCTAAGAGGGTAATCGTATTATGATAGGAACATTTCATCAATGTATTCATTTAAAAGAACAACAATTCAATGAAAACACTGGATATAGAATATATTATTGGTTCTCTTGTAGGTCAAATGGCGCAGTCTTGTCCAATAAACTTATGTGGATATTCTAGCAAGCACAGTTTTGTAAATCCTAGAACTGATCTAACTGAGAATTTGAAGATTACTATCGTTTTATAAATAATATGAGAAATAAAATGTAAATGTTTAAATATATAAGTATATTATAATAATATTAAATAACATGATTTACATCTGCATTGGTGGTCACACGACCTAAGGCGTCACACTCATGTTGAACTAAATTGCCGATGTCAAGAAGATCGTGGTTCAAATCCCGGTCGGGTGTACTGAGGGTGGTTTTACAAAATTGTTTTCCACTCTCATTCCATGCAAATATGGGTACACTTCCTTTAAAATTAGCCTTCCTCATCCTTGGCTCAATTGCATAACTCGTATTTATGTGTAAAACCTTAACGGGTAGTAAGATACGATGATTAAAAAACTCATCATTTACGATCTAGCTTAGATGCTATAGTTGGACGTTTAGCTGAGGTACATAATTGTTGGCATAGTTTTTGTGTTGGTACCTTCAAAATCAAGATTTTTTGTCACCAAATCTTACTGGCCGTTCGGGTTGTACGCATATAAACTAATTACACTAGTGTGTTAAGGATGGGGAGGGTTACATTTAAGGAAAATCTACTCTCCTTTGCGTGGAGAGTTTAAAAGCATTTGGGAAAAATCATTATCAGTACACTCGACTGTATTCGAACCCAAACCTTCCTGTCACAGGTGACCCACTGCATAAAAATCTTGAAGTTTTAAGCCACTTGACTATCTGTTTGGTTGAAATGTTGGTATTAATTTTATTCGATATTAATTTGACCTCCATTTCATCATTGTCTAGACCAGCGAGTGGTTCCTCCAAGACTATTTGCTGCTCTTTCTGTGGTTAAAAAAATAACATTTTAACGTTCATGGTAAGTATTTTATTGGTGTTTCTCACATAGATTTAAAATGAAATTATTACTTCTTTCACATTTAATTTTTTTTTGTTTTATTAGAAAAGGTGAAATTATGGTTTTTGGAATTTTGTCATTTGTGTCTCTGATCTCAGCTTAAAATTCATCTAAACAAATTCAATATAATACTTTGACAAATTTTATATTAAGTCTTTAAAATATTTCACAATTTTGAAATTTGAATTTGAATAGAGCTAAGATTTTTATTTGATTCGAAATTCCTAATCTTTATGTATTAAATATTTCGAATTGGATTCAAATTTTTTAACTCAAATGTAATGCAATCTATAATGTAATATATTTGGGGAAACTTATTCCAAAATGCATATCCAATAGCCACATTTTTTAATAATTTACTTTTTTTTTTAAAATAATTTAGCAAAAATCAATTATTTGACTTGATCCTAGAAACTTACAAATATCGTAATATTTATAATATATTTATTTCTAAACATGGTTTATTGAATTTAGATTTTATTGAACCCAATTAAACATGTATGTAAGATAGCATAATATATTTTTTGGATTTGATAATACTTATCTATAAAAATAATCGAGTCGCATTGGATGTTGAAACATTTTCAATACGAAATATTCAATTTCGATTCGATATGAATTAGTAAGTAAAGGATTCGGATTCTATTTCAATATTGACAATATTGGATTGGCAAAGTCTTACTTAAATTTATTTAGTTGCTATTTTGAAAATACACATTTTGTCGAAAATATCGATTTTTATTTTTAGAATTTTTAAACGTAATAGACTGAAATGTTCTGATAGTTATTGCCACTTTATTTAAATTGCATAGTGATTTTTAAATCAATATAACCTACAAGTTACTACAATTTTCGATCAGACAAAGTAGCTTGACACTAAATTTAACATGGTGTGGTACATTTATCGAATTCCCCCTGGCTTATTGATTCTGTGATCTAGTGGTCAGACTTCTTGGATATAGTTCCAGAGGTCCAGGGTTCGAGCCCCAGCATTTACAGTATTTTTGTGTGAAACAGTGGGTCTATAACGAGGTCAAACTCAGCCCCACGAGAGAAATTTAGGAGCTACTAGAATAAATAAATAGCAGATATGGTCTGGAAAACTGAGATTAATGATAGGAGGGCTAGTTGTGCTGATTTCATGACACCTTCTATCCACAAATGTTGGTATTATCATCGCTAACAACGCTGGCTGCTCGGTCAATAAAGTTCGATTGTGGGCTTACACCATGGAGTTTTATTGTTTATTTAAATCTACCGTGTGATGTATTATAACTAACATATTTGTTTAGACGATTAACACGCTTTCATCACGAGTTTACGCGCGTGTCGGCAACGTGATTTCAGATTCTAATGTAGGTACCGTTATACGCATGGATGCCAGACCATATTTCAGATAAAAACGACCAACACCTGTTTAACTACGGGTCACACACCATCTTCATTTAAATAAAGTGCGATGAAAACACTTCCGCGGTTGTTTTGTCCGTACTTTAATCTGAGCCAACGGGAGATAGGAAGGGAGTATAGCTTCGCGCGCGAGCATACAGTGCCATCATGTCGTATATGCCACATGTTCAGACATGCGTTAGCAGGCGGCGGCGGGGAATTTGGTTGCCATTTTATGAGGACACGCTTATTTTACTCCCGCGTACATACCGTTTAGAATGACGTCAGTGGCAACGTGAATATAGCACCTCACTCTCCTCCAAGACGGGAGAAGGGGGTTAAGGTGGAGGCGGGAGGAATAGAAGAGAGTTTGCGAAGGAAAATATATTACTTTGGGATGTATTCAGATTCCGGAGAAAACAAACACAATAAACAAATCAAATATATGAATTTTTCTTTTGGCTTTTTGGCGCCCAACACGTTTTACTTTAACATTTTAGCCGACATGGTTTGTTTACTCGACTCTGACCTAAGAGGAGAGATTTCTGAACGAGATTAACAAAAGAGTTTGTCTACTAGAGAGTGTGATTTCCAATTCTATTTACCTATCTTTTACTTGTTTAATGCAGATTCATTTATTTTATTTAACACTTTATTTACTGTTCCCTTATATGACGCATTACATGCGTCAGAACAGCTGGCTGATGGTGGGGAGATCTGGGTTGAAATCCTGGTTGGGTCTACTTTTATTACAGCCATTATTGTTTCGAGTCTGTGGGTAAGTTTTTTTAAAATTCAAGCCATGTAATTTCCACCACCTGCTTGCTAGACCTGTCGTAGCTAAATATGCCTTATAATATATCTTAAGACTAGGACAGGCACAACATCCAATCCCCAGCCGTTAATTTATTGATGTGAAAGGGTAAACCCATATTTTCATCAATGATAAATTTTTTGGCCATGTCGGGAATCAAACTTGAGGCCCTTATCTCAGTAGGCAGACACGCAACCGACTGCGCTAGGGTTTATAACAGATTGGGTCTATTGAGGGTTTTATACTAAATGGTTTCCCACCCTCCTTTCATGCAAATGCTGGTAGAATACCTTTAAAATGCTTCCTTCATAATCCCTAACCCATTAGAGTATTTATCATCTGTGTGTATAACCTGAACAGGTAGTAATACGTGATGCTAAAATAAGAAGATGCATTTTATCACGTCAGTCATTTTATCCATACCTATTAAATTCAAATAATTACATATTGTCCTTTAGCTTACTATACATTTCTCAAATATTGTTTCCTTTTATTAATAGACATTAGATAGCCTACAATGTATTTCCCTTTGATATAAAATGAAAGGAAATGCTGTTTAAGACAATTTGATCTTTTTCATTTGGCGTGGAAATGCAGAGCCATGGCAACAGACTGTTATCTTCAAGAATTGTTGTTGTATTATTTTCTTTTTGGAAACTGTCTGTTTAAGAATATAAGCATGTTGATTGAGCTATAATTTTTATATACACACCTCCTCTATAATTTTAACAGTGATCAAATATCAATAATTTTGACATTTTTTCAATAGAGAACTACCGACTCCACAAGGAAAGAAAAATAAATTATTATTATTATTATTATTATTAGCACTGCGACTTACTTACCGTTCGGGTTATACGCACTTACGCTAATGTGTAATGGTAGGGTGATTGTGAGATGAAATGGAGGACCTACAGTTTAACGTGGAATCCGAACCACGGTGGAGGCCTGGCATTCCCCACATTCACAAAATGTCTTGTCAGAGGTGAAGGAAGGGTTTGGTAATAAAAAAAATGTAACACCTAATAAACATTAAAACATTATCTTAGAAGAGGTGTTGAAAATATTAACATAAACATTTAATTCATTCTCGAGAAAACTGATATTTCCAAACGTAAGATTTTTCCACAAGACCTGTCCGGTAGTTAGCGCCATCTGCAGTTTCCATGTTTCATTTATTCTTGTTGACGCGAAAGGAAACTTTGGTCGGTTGTGAAACCACGCTACGCCTTTCACCCTCCCGCCCACCATCCCACTTGCATTCGACACTGCCAAGGGCCGTTAAGACCAGTATTTTTTTTTAAATTTTGCGCAATTTTTTTTATTCCAAAACAAATAAATAATTTCCTCAGTAGATGTGTCTATTATAGTTTTCAACTCATTGTCATCCCAACGGTCCCTTAATATAATAAGTTTTCATAAAATTCCAGGATTTGAGGATCAAATATTCAAGAACAATTGAGACTACTCTGTATAAACTACGGTGTACCAAAAATACTTTAATATTTAAAATAATATGCACTGTTACAGAAACGTCTTATTTGTTCTTTGCATTTACAACTCCCCATTCCCTAATCTCTATTGAAAAAAATATATTTGCCTATCGTGTGGAAAACATTGATTTTATAAAATATACCTTCAAATAAAATTCGTTTAATTTTAGTAGCTCTACAACTTTAATAAATGTGGAGATAGGATAAGAATTGTAAATTTTCGCTTATGCAAAATACCATCAAATACATTTTAATCTGAAAATAAGATATGCCTCTTTATTTGTAATGCTGAACAATGTTAGGGTTTGATATATAGTTCCAAAAAGACCCTGGGAAATCTTATGCAAACTTTAGACACCAGGTTCGAGCCCAATAAGTATATGTTCTCGACTCCAGGCCGAGGCACAGTTGGTATCACGAAAACCACTGTATCGGGGCCTCGACTCCAGGCAGAGACAGAGTTGGTATCACGAAAACCACTGTATCGGGGCTTCGACTCCAGGCAGAGACACAGCTGGTATCACGAAAACCACTATATCGGGGTTAGGAGGTCATAAACGTTCAAATCCATCAAAATCTCAAATAATTATTTTTTTGACAATGATAAAAATAAATATAGATTTTTAAAATTTTGTTAGTAATTAAAACTTGTGTTCTTGACTCGTTTATTCTACTTAATAATAATATTTCATACATAAATAAGAATTTTAGTATATAATTGTTTTTAAAAGGTGATAATTTTTGCAAAATTTGGCATAATTGTTTTTTTTTATCAGAGGTTAATTGTCTTGTAATTATATACATCTTTATATTTTATTCATTGTATATTAAGAATTTAATTATATTTGGTTGGTTATTTAAACATCCTTGAATATTAAAGACATAATATTTAGTAACTAGTAATATACATCATGATTTTAAATACGTATTATTTGCAATGATATTGATTTGGATCACTCTAAAATATGTAAAAAATCATGGATGTAAGTAATTTTTCTTTAAAGTAACATATGTAGAGTATCCTTTTATGATTCATCCGTGAAGAAACACGTGCTTTTAAGAAATAATGTGAAAAGTATTACACCATTTAAATATATTTTTTATACGATTTTACTGTTAAAAGAACAACTCCGCAGTATTTTGCAAAGGACGCCAATTCCCTATACCAATAAGAAGCTAACCTTCACAACACCTGTCGCCAGGACACTTTTTATTAGTTAGATTTTACACTGTAGACGAGTGGACCAAGAGGCAAGGGGTATGTAATATATAAACCGCTTGTGCATATGGTTAAGAGCATCCAAGCACTACCTACCTATCCACGCACTGGCTCTCGCAGTCTAACACATAACACAATAATGTACGTTAATATCACAAGTGTGCATTGATATAAAGCATTTAATTGGAGTATGTATAATTAATAAACAGATGTCATTTAAATAAACCGTGTGTAAATCAACAACCATCAATAGTTATCTTTCTTTCATTTAATAAATATACCGATTTAACTAGTGCTCGACCACGGAGCAATTAACAGCTAGTTAAACGGTATCTATTCTGTACAGTAATGATAGGCGCCCGACCACGGAGCTATAGACAACCTAAATATTATCACAGCAATTTTATATCTGGAAAAAATCCGTAGTGTTTCATATTTCACATGCATATTTATTATTATAAATATTTTTTTGTATATATTTAAAATCTGAGGGGCCGTGAGAAAATATAATTTAAACTTTACAGAAGCCGTATTTTATTTATTTTGTTAAAAAAAATGCAAAAACACTGTCCTTTTCTCGCAAAATTCAAAATAACATTACATTTTATATCGTAAAGCCTACTTTAAATAAAAGAGACTATGGATATTATTTTAAGTTGAACTTTTATATTCAGAGTGACACGTTTTTTCTGTTTTATGAGTCCCAAATAAATTATTTATAAAGTCATTCTGCTTTTAATAATCTTTTTCTATTTATATGTTTCTAAAGATTTCTAAAATATTTTAAAAGAACCGCTAGTTTAAGCTCTTAAATCACACATAAGCTACAACCCCACCAAGAAGTGAGAATTAAATCCTGTTGAGTTCCTTTTTTGTTAAAAAAACCAACCTCTTCCACCTCTTATTGCATGAGAAAGATCTCCCCTCATTTCCAACCGTAATCTATCTTTCCCCTGTCCAGAGGGGCTTCACCGAGGCTATCCCCTCCACACGAGGTTTATTGTATTTAGGGAGTTAGTTATCGGTGTGGCCGTTAGGAGCAGTGACGTCAGTCAGTCAGGTCCAGGCAGGACTAAGCGATGCTCCAGGGTATTTTCCTGAGAGGCCCCTCCCGGTCATTAATCACCTCAAGAGTGGAAGAGGTCTCCAGAGGAAACTTGTGAGCACCGAAAGATCCAGGGGAGGACTTTGGTCCCGGTAAGATTTCAGGGCAGTGGGTGTGCGCGCGGAGCAGCAGTACAAATATATTAGCTCTATTTTAATAACACCCGCCTCGTTGGTCGTATGTTCAGAGTCAGGTGGGTCCGACATTTGTCATCCTCTGGTCTTTATTTTGCTACGTTTTCTTTCCCCTTCCTCTTCTTCTGTACCGCTGTATTTTTTAAAGTCCCTGTTGACCCTGTATTAGAGATAGGGTGCGATTTTATTATTTTCCTACCCTTGTACCTACTGTAACCATATTATCAGCCCGTCAGGGTGCTACATGTATTCTTGTTTTATATATATATGTTCTATGTCGGTCAACAATTAAGAGCCGGTGACCCGGCGGTCTAGGGGTAAGGTGTCAGACTTCTATGCTGGCGGCCGGGGTTCGATCCTTGGTCCTGGCACAGATTTATCTGATTACCAAACCCTTCCTTCACCTCTGACAAGACATCTTGTGAATGTGGGGAATGCCAGGCCTCCACCGTGGTTCGGATTCCACGTTAAACTGTAGGTCCTTCATTTCATCTCACAATCACCCTACCATTACACATTAGCGTAAGTGCATATAACCCGAACGGGTAGTAAGACGCGGTGCTAATAATAATAATAATAATAATAATAATAATTGAAAGCCCCTCGGGGGCTGGTGTTCGTTCTATGTATTTTATATGTTAACTGTGTTACATGCATATATCTGTTATATTGTTAAAACTTAAAAAATCTTTATAAACAAACAAACATTTGTGATCGCAAGGGCAAAATAAGATTATCGTTTTGGATCGTGAGCCAAAGATATATTTAGTAATCTCATCATATTAAAATAGTGAATACATCACTTAATAAACAATTACGTTCTATACTTATAATACATTGAATTTTCGGTTGGTCGAATCTTTCAAATTTTACTGCCAAATATGTTATTTAATCAACCAAAAATCTATTATTAAATATGCACACACACACACAAACAAACACATTCAATAAACAACTTATAATTATATATATATATATATATATATTTATACAGTACATATTCTTACTAATCAAACAAATACATAATAAAATGCAATCACGACCTATTTAAAATAAATGAAAATATTTGAATCATTAAATATTTCACATATACTCCCGAGGGTTTGCCTCTAATTAACCTCCTGGATAATGTGAGAGCCACATTTTAAGTGAGCGTGGGCTGCATTTGGCCCGTAGGCCATCAATTGGACCACACTGGTCCAAGGCGTCACTCTCTCATTCAAGAGACTGGACCGTCGATGAACGGGGAGATTAAGGTTCGAATAATGGTACTTATTGAAGGCAGTGACAGTTCAAGAGATTATTTAGCAAACTTTTTGAATATTACATTATAGATGAACACTTCTTTATATCACCGATGGGTCTTGGCCTTTTGACAAGACAAGGAATGATTAAGGCATCCACCTCAGTCAATGAGAAGTTATCAATAGTTTACAGACTACACGTTTGAAATACAATAGTCTGTGTCGTTTTCTAGAACTACAAATATATTCTTTATAAGCTTATACTTCCTCTCGCCCTTTACCGACAGCCACTCTATTTACTAGAACCCTATTTCATCAAGTCTATTCACATATCTCCACAAATAAAGATTAAAAAGTCGTTTAAAATGAGCTAATGTAGCAAGTTCAAACATTCTTTTTATATTAATGAAGCTCAAAATATATGTTTTGTTAAGTAAAAGAGACCTGTTAGAATCTTTTAACTTTATTTGGCGTGAATAATATTTTAAAATAACATATCGTATAGTTAAATACTGTGTTAGATATGAACATCCACGTAGACATTTCTTGTTACCGAGGTGATCCCCTTAACAGGACTCGATTAGTAAACTGTATAAAACTCGAAATTTAAATCCAATAATAACACCTTTATTTGTTAATTTACTATGTGAGGTGTGGTCAAATGGGGACAGTTTACTAGTACATCCTCGTTTTAACCCTGCTTGCCCTGGTAACAACCCGCATACCACTCATGCTTATTTGGTAGATTTATATATAAACAAAATGTCAATATAAATAAATTATACTTAATATTTTGATTTATTTCCATTTTGACGTTTTTAATAGTAGCCTTTCTTATCCTCGCAAACAAATTTATTCATCCTGTTATAACTTTCAAGCACTATAATATCCATTCAGGTGTATTACAATTTTGGTTTATAATGTGTCTAGACCGTTCACGCTGTGCTTATATTTACTTTCCTTCAACCCCTCTGATAAAAAAAATATTGTGACTGTAAAAAAATCTAATTCAATATTTTGATAAAATGTCGATGTCCCATAACCCCCTAAAACAGAAAAAGTGGTTCTTGCGACGCTGTCTCTCTATACCTCGGGCAGGAGTCAAAACTATCTAAAAGATTAGGCTAAAACTTGGTATCTAGAATTATAATAATAACCCCACCAAGGAGATTTTGGAAATAAATATATAACCCTAAAATTAAGGGTATTTTACTCTTTACTAAAGGGCAAAAAAGAGTAAAAAAATCTATTTTCTTCAAATAAGAACAAATGATTTTGAGTACAATTTTCATTCAGGTACTGTTTAGTATTAAAAAAAAAATGGTGGTTTTCATTTTACCATGAAAATGAGTTTGAACGTACTTTTAATCAGCGAAAATTTCCAATTTTGATCAAATCTCCGCAATTATTTGAGATATGAAATAACTTATTGTGAATTTGGAATGCTATTAAAGATTAAAAGTTCTTTTTTGTGAAATATATTTTTATAAAACCAACAGTTTCTCAAATTATATATATATAATTTGAGGGCTTTGAAATTGGGAGTACGCTATCCTCGTTGGTTGAAAGAGAGTTTCCTCTTTTCTCGCTTTTTCTGTACCAATGTAAACTATTTCATTTATACCCTTTGGTGGAGTGTTTATGCAACCGTGTATATAATTTTGTTTAATAAATCCTACGAATTTTTAGTAAATGTCTCTGTTTTAAAATAGCCGAGAAAGTCTGTGCGGTGCACCGTACCATTTATTTGTTTAGTTGCACAGTTAAAAAATACTATTTAAATCTTCAGGGGTATAGATTTTTAAAAATCAATCTACATTAAAAATAAACCTTTATTTTAGAAATATTTAATCATACAAATTTAGATATAAATTTGAAAATGCGAGATATTTGTATTGTACTATTCCTTTGTCTGGGACAAAAATATATACTAACTTTTATTTAAGATTGAAAGGTAATTTTCGTGTATTCCTTATACGTGATAAATAATAATCATATATGCTTATTTTGAAATACAAGCAAAGTGTAAAAATAAAGTTTATTTAATCATACAATTCTATTATAGGAAATATTATTAATGTTTAAATTGCACCAATTAAAAATGAATGCAAATAATTATATGTATAATATTTTGGGTCCATATATATATATACATATATTTCACTAATTACTATCTGTTTAGGTGTAGAATGTTCCCTAAATGTTTCTATTATTATTGAATCATTTTATTCTTGCATTCCTCGTTATGTTTAAGTTATTATATTTTCTCATTGTAATTACATGTATACTAATATAATATATTAATTATTTTGTAACTTTCAAACCACAATAAAATAATCTTTTGTATCTTCACCACTAGACTTTTAGATGCTTTGACTGTTGGCTGTATGTTTAATAAAGGAAAATTAGATGAAATTAAAATTAAATATAATAATAATAATTATTATTATTATTATCACCGCGTCTTACTACCCGTTCGGGTTATACGCACTTACGCTAATGTGTAATGGTAGGGTGATTGTGAGATGAAATTAAGGACCTACAGTTTAACGTGGAATCCGAACCACGGTGGAGGCCTGGCACTCCCCACATTCACAAGATGTCTTTTCAGAGGTGAAGGAAGGGTTTGGTAATCAGATAAATCTGTGCTGGGACCGAGGATTGAACCCCGGCCGCCAGCACAGAAGTCTGACACCTTACCCCCTATACCGCCAGGTAACCGACTAAAATATAATAAAATACACACTAAATACATTTTATAATTATTTTTTATCATAATAATTATATATCTCACGTTGGTTTGGGTTGTTTCCCCTTAATTTTATTCATCTTTATGTTATTTTACTCCTTTTTATAACACAGAGCTTTATTTGTGTGTGTATGTGTGTGTGTGTGTGTGAGAGAGAGAGAGAGAGAGAGCGAGAGAGAGAGAGAGAGATCAAAACGAGGCGTATATAACCTCGCACCGTCTACGTGAAAGTATTCAGGAACGAACACTATTGTGAAGTGTAGGAAAAAGATACGATGCTTCCTAGAGGAAATATAGTCCCGGTGCGGGGACTGTTATAATGCGGAACATTATTCCCTGCTAGACCTGAGTAGTGGCTGAAGAAATAACGCCCGTAAAATAACCCTCCATTCAACGCTCTTAAGCCTCTCGCGAAACCTTTAGAAATAAAAAAAAAATGTATAAAAAATCGGGTTGGGGGGTTTCTAAAAGAAAAATATTAGTGGAGGAATGGTTCACGCAAGGAAAATTACATTCAATCCAAATCATTTGCTCAAAGCTATTGAAATACATTTTTGCCTTTATTTTTTATTTTTATTAAAGTATTTTCATCGAGTTTCTCAGTTTGTGTATAAGTAATATTTCAACTTTCGTAATGATTTGACAAAATATTTACAGATGATACATTTAAATAAAATTCAGAATATTTAAATTGAAAATGACGGATCAAAAAGGAACTTGAACCAGGTACCATTTTATTTTAATTACTCTAGCTAGCAAGCAATATTAAAATATGCATAGATAGATATTTGCTAATAAATAACAATTGCGTACAAACAAATTAACGCACACATATAATAATTAATTTACTAGCTATATCATTTTAATGAATTTAAATTTTATAATTCTATAATCAATTTAGTTTTATATTATCTCAACTGATGTTTTATAAAGAAAAAGTATTTACTATTTTATTAGCTATTTAATATGATAAAGGTTCGTTGCGAGATAGATTTTGATACTGTTATTTAAACATGACCGTATGACATGTATCCACGATATTATCGGAGATTTTAAAAGACGCCGTGAGGTATGTTTTGATACTGTTGTTTAAACATAACTGTATGGCTTGTTGTATCCATAATATTATCAGGGGCTTTGAATAGTCGCCGTGAGGTAGGTTTTGATACTGTTTTTCAAACATAACTGTATGACTTGTTGTATCCATAATCTTATCAGGGGCTTTGAATAGTCGCCGTGAGGTAGGTTTTGATACTGTTCTATAAACATAACTGTATGACTTGTTGTATCTACAATGTTTGCAGGAGCTTTGAAAAGAGTCGCCGCTAACAACGTTAAGGGATGGGATTGAGAAAATATAAATTTGTGAAAATAACGAACCCTAATTTGCAGGGAGAGAGTGTGGGTAAAAATAGGATAAACCCGTATACAGAGCCAAGATTCGAGTCCCGACATTCCGGTCATCACCAAACCAAACTGAATAAGTTGGTCTTTGTGTCTGCGAGCCGTCAATGTTGGTACGTTCATCACCGTAGCGTGTTATATTATTTAAAAATATTTAAAATATATATTTAGTTTTTAAAATTATAATTAAACTCGGACAATAAATTTCCCTGAAGTGAAACAATAGTTAAGGTTCTACACAAGTGTTTCTTGATGGCGGTATTATATCTTCTTTAACTGACCTTGAAATGGGTGTTAAAATTCCCACGAATAATAACTGAAATTTTTTAGATCCAAGGCTAGAACGTCCTATTTTTGCTCAGCTAGATACCTTGACCAAGAAGTTAAATCCTGAAAACACCTATAAATCAGTCCTACACTTTGAGTAATACAATTTAAATCTATTGGTTTTTAAACATATTATGATACATATATATATAAACATAGATATAGGATGCTCGAAAACTCATCGCCCAAACTGCACATATAGTTTGTTTGAACCAAAAATAACACAAAATCCCTAAACAATCCCAAAATATGCCAATACCATTAAATTGCGTTCAAAGTTTCGGCGTACAGCGCCGGGAGAGCAAAGCTGTTCAATCATGCGTGTACAACAGGTTGCATAAGAGCTTGGTGCGTGTCAATACACACCTCCATATCTTGGAGCACGGCAGCAGAACCTACCACAATTAATAGTAAATAACACACCAGTCCAACTAGAAATACGAATAAGTTCTGAGAGTCATCATTAACGGTCCTACATCACAGAAAGTGTTTGCCATTATTCTGCCAGCCTAACTCTTATGCAACTTGTTGTACACGTATGCTTGGTAGCTTTGCTCTCCCTGTGCTGTATGCTGAGACTTGTAACACAGTTTAACGGTATTAGCATAGTTGGCAGGATGTAGGTGTGCAGGAGTTTTGTATTACTTTAGGTTGACACAAGTTATATGTGCAGGTCGAGCTATGAGTTTCCAAACACCATGTGTGTGTATATATATATATATATATATATGTGTGTGTTTTACTTAAAAAATGATACCAATTCATTTAACCACGCTTAAAAATGATCTTTTTACTATATATTATATATACGCATGTAAAAAAATATATATCAACACGCGTATTACTATATATATATAATGTATATATAGGGTATATATGTATTTATTAACTTTCTGTGTATACATTACTTGAAGGGAGCGGGAGGGGCTGTATGTGGTGTTGTAAAGGAGAATTCTGCTTTTTAGAACAATACAAACAGAAACATGATAAAATAATAACTGATAATCCGATTTGATAACAATGCAATAATAACTGATAATCCGATTTGATAACAATGCAATAACTCCTATATATCATATTCCTTCATTTATAATGACGTGAAAATTTGAAGTCAGACAAATAATTATGTAGAATACGTCTAAGATAAGCTGAAAATGTTTATTTATTCACGTGTACAAGTTATAGTTTGTTGAGATCGCGTAATGAGGTCGTGTGAGTTGGATTATTATACAAAGTGTGTGTTATTAACAAAGTATTAATTGTTAGGGAGGTGACCTGGTGGTCTAGGGGTAAGGTGTCAGACTTTTATGCTGGTGGCCGGGGTTCAATCCTCGATCCCGGCAAAGATTTATCTGATTACCAAACCCTTCCTTAACCTCTGACTAGACATCTTGTGAATGTGAGGAATGCCAGGACTCCACCGTGGTTCGGATTCCACGTTAAACTTTGGGTCCTCTATTTCATCTCACAATCACCCTACTATTACACATTAGTGTAAGTGTGTATAACCCGAACAGGTAGTAAGATGTGGTGCTAATAATAATAAGCTAATAATAATAATATTTGTTAGGAAGATAAAGTAATATTTCTGACCGAGATATATGTTTAAATTCTATTTATAAATGAAATATATTCTTTAAAAAACTAAATCCCTTGAGTAATTAAATAGTCATACGTTATGTAGATGCAGAGAAAATATTTTCAAAAGCTTGTTTTGAGACTTAGGAGAGTTAGAAACGTCTGAAGCTATTAAATGTAGGTTGAGCCACTTTGTGAAATCCCCCCCCCCTCTCTAGTGCAAGTCCCCATGTGGGGCAAGCAGCGATCTGTTATTAACAGAGAGACAAGGATGACAGTCAGACTGACAGACAGACAGACCGACCCGTCAGGAGAGATGGTGGAGTGTTAAACCCAGCTGCACAAATACTAGATCCGGAAGCGTTAGAATGCCCTAATTACCGGCTTCACGGGTAGTTACACTGACATAACGGCCACTGGTGGCCGGGACTCCTCGTTGTTTAGATGAATGGTCAGTGGTTCGATTCTTGTTGGGACGGAAAAGGATACTACATTTATTTACGGGGCTAGAGTGTAAACAAACGTAGACATGTATATCAAAGATGAAGTTTAAACAAATGGTACGATATAATTATAAACACGTTTTCTTAAAATATATTATAGTTTAAAACAAAAAATTATTCCAAGCAAGTTTTTAGTGTACTACTCTTAAAAAAACTTCCATAAAAATTAAATATCTTATTAATCATAATAAACTCTATGCAGTTATACAATTAGAATACCTGTTCAAATAATTTTCGAAAAATTAATGTAAAAATATCATTTATGTGTAAACTAACCTCAAATTATTTTGTTTAGTAAAAATGAAAATATTATATTCTTAGCTATCATGAAAAACAATTACTATATATCCTACCTATTTCAAAATAAATCTTTAAAACCATTTTCGAAAAATTTAATATTTTATAAAATTGGCCGTGAGTAAATTACACTTAAATTAATTTGTTTTAGAAAAATAAACACACATTTTTATTGGTCATCTAAAATAGTCACCAGATACCAATTATGAACAAAATAATGAAACATTTTCAAATAATTTCAACTTTTTTTTAAATAGTTAAGATTTAAAAAAAATCTGTAATCGGTAAACTTCTTTTAACAATTTTTCTTTAAAGAAACTAATATATTGCATAAAACTTACCATATAACCATTTTGATCAAAAATGTGGTAACTATTGTTATATTATTTCAAATTTACATAAAAAAAGTTCATCAAAACTACCCTTATAAGATTTTTTCCCTTTTTATATTAAAAAAAAGGGTTGCTAAACACAGCTAAGTAGTAACTAACATAAATAAAAGGCAACCAGATTATTTAATATATATATACAATTTATAAAAATAGGTCAGTTTATCTTAAAGTTTTACCTTGATAAAAAGTTAGAAATGTTTTATTTAGAAAATTATATAATTTTTAATTTGAAACTACGCCTCATAATAAAAATTAATATTTAAAATAATAATAAACATAATACTTTTTTATAATCACACGTGTTAAAAAAATGCTTAAACAATATTTATAAGTGGTTAAGAATTTTGAAAGTCGTAAAATCAAAAGGGTTTTGTTTAATAATGGTGTCAGCCTGCAGAAGTCACACAAAAGAAAAGTTGCATTTAAGAATTAAATCACTCATTCTCTTCCATTGTCTTTCTGTCTGTCAGTCAGTCCATATCATGGATAACCATATTAAGGATGTCAAGATACAATGGCATTACGAAAACTTAAATTAAGTACTTAAACACAACTCAATTTTAAAAGCTCACAGTGTAGACATTTTAAACTCTAAATACATATTATATTTAATATACAAAGAATATAATCTAATTGATAGTATGAATATGATTTTTTACTATATACAAATCAAAAACTAGAATATTTAAACTCATAGGCTAAAATAAGATCATGAACGATAGTAAAATATTTGGTTTTGTGATACTTTTGACTATTTAAACATAAATGAATTTAAAATTTGTTTACAAATAAATTTTTTATTAAAAAAATCATGAATTAAAATGATACCACAGTAAATAAAGAACCATACCATTCTATAATTTTTCCATTAACATCCCTTGTGTTAAACATACTGTACATTAAAATGTAAATAATAATAATAATTATTATTATTTTTAATATTATTTAATAATATTTAAAAAAAATCATAGACAAACTCTTAGCGAAATATACCTATAATAAAAACGTTTTATTAAAGTAAAAAACTTCCCAAGAAATTGCTTGCCAAAGATCCTGGTAACAAGAAAAGCGGGCAGTCAGTATAACTATTTCTCCCTTATCTCGATCGTCTAGTATCGAAAACAAATTAAGAGCGATACTCATTAGTAAAACAATATAAACGAACCGTTACCGGAAACAGAACTTTCAAGTTGACACCGTAGAATTAAATATTTCTCTAGTATCACGTGATAGGGAGCCGGAGATATCTTCCAGTTCTTGTTTGTATTGGGTTTTCTCGAAGCCAATGCAAATCGCAATTACGGTAAATTACGTTACGCACCAGCGGAGGAATCCCTCCCCCCGCCTCTGTTGCCTCCTTCCAACCTCCTCTTTGTTCTAGCTCTCGTGTGCATTTAGATGTAAAGACATAGAACTCTCGGTACGCCCTAATTCCCCAACTCTTAATTGCCCCTGTCTCAGAGAGTTCGTTAAGAGAATGCCTCTTAAATCCTTTTACACTATACGAGGTTAAGGTTATTCCCGACTTGACAATATATTCTGGAGATATCATCTTTAGTTCTTCTTGTGCTAGTCTTCTTAGTCAAATAACCTCGTTTCCTGAACGAAGATCGGAAGGAGTTATTTTATAAAAACTATCAGACAGTCACTCTCTAGTGTCACAAGCCTTCATTCTTAAAATGCTAATTACATCTTGCTAATATTGTGTCGTATTCTTATCGTTATCAAAGCCTTAATATTCCTCCTTGTATTTGAAGTTGATATTTCTCCTCGGTGATAAAGTTAGAAAACCAATGATTACTATATTAATGTATTGCATTAAATTACCAGAGACTAGACTATACTTTTATCTATGGATTAGACCGTTAATTACATGGTTTAAGAGATCAGTTTCAAAATATATGTATAAAAAAAAACATATACGATTTCATTTGGAAGTTGAAATAATGTTCCTTCCAAATTTAGTTAACTATAGAGTTAAAACAAGAACTCACTCCGCTTAATCGATAATATCTTTTACCAAAAATATCGTCAATCCTATTATAATAGCGCAAGTGTAAAGCTGATTTAGTAAATCAATACACTATTTTAAAGAATATGTGTGGTCCATAGTTTATCATACGTCCCTCTTATTGACTGGAAAACCCAATGGGAAGAGACCATTTTGAAGACCTAGATGCTGATGGGAGGATAACAATAGATTGCACCTGAAAGAAAGAGTGTGTGATGAGGTGGACTGGATAGAACTAGCTCAAGATAGGGATAGGGTGTGATGAGGTGGACTGGATATAACTAGCTCAAGATAGGAGATGGGGTGTAATGAGGTGGACTGGATAGAACTAGCTCAAGATAGGGATAGGGTGTAATGAGGTGGAATGGATAGAACTAACTCATGATAGGGATGGGATGTAATGAGGTGGACTGGATAGAACTAGCTCAAGATAGGGATAGGGTGTAATGAGGTGGACTGGATAGAAATAGCTCAAGATAGGGATAGGTTGTAATGAGGTGGACTGGATAGAACTAGCTCAAGATAGTGATAGGATGTAATGAGGAGGACTGAATATACCTCGCTAAAGATAAATATAAGTGGTGCACTTTTGCAGGTGTGGCAATCAACTTTCAAGTTCCTATTACCATAAAGTAGGTGATTAAATAAATAGTTGTTTGAACATAATAGGGAAAATTGCACCCGGGAAAACTGTCCCTTCTCAGAAAAAAGGGGAAAATTGCGTCCTCTTATTAATCATTACACCTGTAGGTGGGGAAAATGCACCCCAAACACTGTTTTACACACATACGAGTACAAAACAAGTACGCCCAAGTACCTAATAAAGAAGAGTCTATCCTGGATTCAAAAAAATTGATTAAGAGGTCATCAATAATTAGTTTGTTAACTTCAATTTATACGTTCACATCATATACTTATAGCTACACACTAATCTTTATTTCATTGATAAACCTAACCTAGACTAACCTAACCTAACCTAACCTTAACAACAGCAAAGATACAGGTGCGATTAATCGATATACTTTGACCTTCTCAAGAGCTCATGATGTGCGATGAGTCGATTTGAAATCCGCCCCCCCCCCCTCCTAAACAAAATAATGCTATGAACCGATCTACGCCGATGAAAATGGTAAGGTCTTGAGGAAAGTTAGAAAAGTGTGACCACATGACCTTGTTAAAATTATTCAAGTGAGACAGTCAAGGTCGTGTGGGTGCACTTTCCTCATCTATTAGTGTGATGATTCATACGAGGGCACAGTTTTCTCTTTTTCCTGGGAAGGCGCAATTTCCCCGACACCATTTAAACACGTTTTTTTTAAATATCTGTCTTAAGCATAAGATATTTTGTATAGAAGCTTTTATAATAATTTTAAAAAAATATGTTCAAATTATATTTATGCTTCTTTTGATATATTTAATAAAATACGAAATTACCCATATCAAAAAACTAAACTAAACTAATCGTAAAATAAAGTGTTTTGTTACAAACATTGTCAGAATACCAAATATAAATTGCAGTCCGTTCCTGGTCATCTGTTTTATTCGAAACAACCGAGTACCTAGTTTGCGCAACTCCAGGGTAATATTAGCAAGTTGTGTGGGAACACACATTAAACAAAGCCCTGTAGTTATAACGGGACCACTCGTGTGGAAGTTCGCCGGACTTTAATGAAATAACTGGTTTAAACGCTTGTAGAGTAAACATGCCCGGACTTCAAAACATACCTCGTAGCCGTGTCTATACCAGAGGATAGTAAAGTATCTTGTTCAAAGGCAACTTAAGACTAATCACAGTTGGCAGACCATACGCCAGACACTCAAAGTTTTTGGTTTAAGTAAATCTATTTTTATGGAAGAAAGCAACGCTATACGATCAAGTAAATGGAAGGCAAAGTTTAGGGGATTAACTACTTTGATTACAAAAACTATTCGTAGTCAAGTCATGTCCGAATAAATTGATAACTTACACCTGAACACGGGAATCGAACTTGAGGCCTTTGGCTTAGCGCACCAATAGTATCAGTGATCGCTCATAATTATATGTCTGACGTTTTTCACACGTTTAATACAGACTCTCTCACCCACTTCTGTGGTTGCATGGTCTAAGGCGCTAATCTCACAGTAGACAGGACTACCGAAGTTGGGAAGGTTAAAGCTAAAAATTCAGTCGGGTGTACTGATGTTTTTTTCCCTGAATGGTTTTTTCAACTCTCTCTATCTATTTCTATCTTTCTACGCAACTGCGGGTACAATTCATATAAATATAACATCCTTATACCTAAAAACATCAGCGTAAAATGTACATAAGCGTATAACACGAACGGGTAGTAAAACTCTGAGCACGAGATTATCTCTTGGTAGCTCATTGGTAGAGTATTGTGCACAAAGCCAAAGGTGCTGAGTTTGATTCTCATGTTCGGGTGCCATTTTTCAATTTATTCGGATACATTTATTGTAGATTATTTTTCATTTCTGTTACATAAAAAAAGTATTGTTTTTATCGTGTCTATTGTTTCTACGTTCTTATATAAAAAGTAATTGTGCTCGTGAACATTTTTAACCTAGATAATATTAGGAATATTAAGGTTTTCATACTCCTACACTAGAAAAAGAGGAACTTATATTTCTATATATCTTATTGTTCGTATGTCTGCCTGTACCTGCATAAACAACCGATGCTGTTTTATGAGTTTAATTCTAACCTAATATTTAGATGAAATATGGTCATACCTCAATCTCAAACAAAACTTTTAATTCTAGCCCTGGAATTATGTGTAGTTTACTGCACACTGATCTTTGAGAATTCAATTTTTTTTTCAAAAGTTTCTTAAACGCTTCTATTCAATCCCGCATGACGTTGCCCGTGACTCACTGTGGTATAAGAATTATATAAGCGCCACCCCCTTCCCTCTCATGGTGCCCGTATCTCTGAAACGTAATTCTAAACCAGATAAAAAAAATATTTTCTTCCAAAATTTGTTAAAAATAATCTAATTAAAAGATAGTTAAAAATTTAAAAATCCATCTTCGAGTTGCATTCGAACCCCCTTCAATCCCGCTATGATAAAAAATTCCATATCTTTGTGTTCCGTAGATTTGGCTGGGCATCTTACACAAACAAATACAGACGAGCACTTCCTTTTATTATTATCATTATTATTATTATATATAAATAAATATGTTAAATAACAGCTTTCGAACGACTTCCTAAAGTTCAGCTGTTTAGTTTTGAGAATATTCTGTAAACTACAAAAAAATAAATACTACCACATATGTCACGTTACGTGAGAAGCTTGAAGGCTACAGATGTTCCACGGGACATTCTTTGACACCCCCTTGTCTAGATACTTGAACCAAACAGAGGAATGGAGCATTTAAAGTGATTTTTAAACTATGCAAACAAATAGGATATTTATAATAAAGAACATTTCTGAGAGAAGAATAAACAATTGTTAGAGTTGATTGGTCTTTGAATAAATAATAAATAATTTTCTTATCATTAAATTGATGAGTACTTTACGGGTGTATGAATAATTCACAAACAAATATTTCCCTAGGACAACTAATCAACCTAGTACAGTTTCGGAACGTAAGGCCAAGATTATTTTGGCTTTAAAATTCCAATCAATAACTCACTTATTTTAGATTAAAATAAAATATAGATTTAATTTCCTATAACTCAAACTATCTTGTGCATTCTAATTTCCGTTAATTGCAATACATTATTACAAATGACACCTAAAGTGTTTAAAAGTTAATTTGAAATGTATAGACCATAACTTACACTTTAATTATAATAATTACCATCGTTTAAACTTAGTATCTATAAAATCCATGAGAATAGATTTTTTTTTCCATGTGTCATAAAAAACTAATTAAATATTTTCAGTAGTATTTTTAAAAATCCATCAGATATTTATAAAGATTTCGTTTACAAAAAACACACACATTTAAACCAGAAAGCTAGCACTCTTACATTGAACGTGCCCATTATGGCGTATCTTTTAATAGGTCATAGTGTAATCTGTCAAGGAATGATTACTACATTCAGATTAAATAGATTATACATAAAGAGATACTTGTCCTATAAAAAGGTGTGATAAGAATAGGCCTTTTGGTTTAGATAATTTGAGATCCCTTTTTGGTGGCCACATGGGTCAAGGCGTGAGACTCTCCATATAAAGAGGGGGAGCTCGATGTTATAATTTTGTAAACGTTCATAAGGGGTTGTTTTTAATGTTTGATTTATGACTGTAGTTTACCCATCTTGTATCCTCACCAATGCGGGTGCACTTCCTCTAGATTATCTTCTTTGAACTTATTTTAGGCTACTAGGAGTAATAACAATAATAATAAATCTGTTTAATAAGTTTGGTCTAGAAATATATATAAAAACCATTACAAATATAATTTTTAATGGCGTATTTTGTTTTACTATTAATTTAAAAATCTACACTAACAATTTGATATACCTTAAAATTTAAAGTTAATCATCATAGTGATTTTATTAGAGTAACTAAAATAGATTTGTTTTAAATTTTTTCATGGCGTAGTTTTAAATTTACCAGAAATGTCATCATTCGTTAAAGGGCATACACTTAGGTAGTTCCAATCTTTATGGTACTAATATGTTCAACTCTATGTAATTTAAAATAGATATAATATAATAAAATACCGAACAAAAACCAAGAGGGCTGACAGATCGAGATGAAAATTTGAGGTCGATATCAATCAGAAACATTGGAAAGAGCAGCATCAGTGGTCGCACGGTTTAAGGCACGCTACCCTCGCAGTAGACTAGACTGCTGATAGTGGGGTGATTGAGGTTCTAATATATCTCCGGTGTACTGTGGGTAGTTTTTCCAAAATTGGTTTCCACTCTCGCTCACGCACGCAAATGTGAGCACACTTCATATAAATATAACCTTCCGAATCTCTAAAACCGTTAGCAGAATTACTACATAAGTGTATAAACCGAAGGGGTAGTAAGACTCTGTGACGGAAAGACAGTCTTTCTCACTCGTTCACTCAAATTTAGAAAAATAGGGTACAGGGGGAAAAGGAGGAAAGGCCAGTTTTCTCTCAAACTTCTGCCATCTGTTAGACAATCTCGAGACCTTTCTAACACACTTTAGTCTATGATCAAAAGAGGTCTCTGTCGTATTTGATTAATTTTCTGGGGTTCTTGTGGTGTTTGTATATAAAAGTAATCGCCCTGGGAAATGTGTATGACATAACTTTCCCACTTTTCTCCCTTCATCCTTCATATTTATCAAAAACTAGTAAAATATATTAAACTAAATAGTAAACATTGGTGCAGAAACATATTTTTAAAAATAGAACTATATTCCACCAAAGAGCATAAATGAAATGAAATAATCTGTTACAGAAACATCGAGAAAAGAGGAATATCTCTCCATCAAAGAACATAGCAATCAAATTTCCATTTCTCAGACTATAATTAAAAAAATACTTAAATTTGTTTTGATCCGGAAAAAAATTGTTTTTACTAAATCATATTTTTGAAATTAAAGTTTTTATTTTTAATATTAATACAGCTTTACAGTGATAAGCTATTTTTTTTTTATCTAAATCGTTAAGGAGATATGATCATATAAAGCAACCTCAAATACATTTTCTGGGGAAATGTGCTGCCGTTTTGTTTTTAATATTAAACAGTGCCTGGATACGAAATTCATTCAAAAGATTTTGAATGAATTTCGATAAAATCTATTTTTTTTTCTATTTTTACGCATAATTAAAATACTCTCCATTTTATTGCTGGAAATCTAATTCTGAAAACTACTCTAAAGAACCCGGTACACACCCTACACACAAAGTTCAAGCCCAATTGGTAACATTGTTTCAGCATTAGGTCGAGAAACATACTGATTAGACGACATCGCGAAAATCTCTTCTTCATTTTTAGTGGATCATGAAATTTCGAAATTTATCATACTCTCGAGCTAAAATATTTTTTTTTGGTGACCACTATACTTCTCTCTCCGAGGTGTTAGATAAAGTAAAAGTTGATAATGTTATTTTAAAATAAAATGTAGCTTATGTTATCTACTTAAGTTTATTTACCAGATCGTAAGAAATTATTTATATAATAGAAATACAACACATACATAAAAACACACTTACAAAATATCTAAAAGAGAGTATCTCGCTATATATTTTCAAAAATACATTACTAATACACCTTTCCTCGGTATAAAGTTAAATTCTCTTGATTAAGTAAAAGCCAGTCTTTTATTTACAACAGCCAGTCAGCTTTACACAGACCCACAGGATGTAAAAAAAAAAATACATAAAAGGTCCCGGATATTTAAACACCTCACAGAGAAAGACCAGAAATAAATAAAAAAAAGTCTGTTCTTATAATTCATAGCGTGAAAACCCCATTAGGGACATAAAAATGGAAAAAAGCTCAGATAAAATAAAGTTGAGTGGCATAAAAAAGGGGGGGAAGGGAAGGAGTTAAAAATAATTTTTACCCTTACAATAAGCAACCACGTCATTCTACCTTCATTACAAATAATATCTTATTTGATCGAGTTCATTAAGTTATTCTGGGGTTGTTATTGGGGAGAATGGTTATATTAGACGTTAGAAAATATGAAAAAAATAATTCAGAGGGAAGGGTAAAGATCTGTTTAAAAAAATGACCACTCTTTTCCTTCTTTGGATTTATATTTCACTACCACGTAGTTTGATTATATAACACAAATAAAGGTCATTAAACATTAGCTTGTGTGCTTTCAGATGCACAGTAAATTGGTTTTCAGAATAGGATTAAAAAACGAATGGAAGAATGGGGTTTAGTGAATATAATCATTTGGAACGCAAATACAATAGCTCCATTTTTAGGGTAAAATAGGCTAATCTAAAAACCTTTTTTTAAACTTTAAAACAAACATAAAACTTTTCTCATAAGTCATTTTAAAATATGTTTATAATACACCAGAACATTAAATATACTTGATTAACATTCATTAAATGATTGAGGAACTATATAATACATATTATAAGTGCGCTTATAACAAAATAAAAAAGTGATGTTTATATTTATTTTCAATTTTTTTAAGGTTATTATCACTATTTATAAAAAGTATTTTATGATTAATTCTAGAATTTGGTTATTCATTAGAATTTTGAATGTCATTACACGCTAATAAAAGAATCTTGTTCAAATCCCTTTTGGTATGAATATGAATATTCATAAGAGGGTTTGGGATGGTTATCTATTTTAAGTTCACTAAATGTTTTAATGATATCCCTGGATCTAAGCTTTTATAAAATAAATGGCAACTACAAATGAAAAATTGCTTTAAATATAAAAATGAAAAACTTTGTTTAAGATTCATAATACATATGTTGTCAACTTTTCATTGGAAAAAGTAGTGAGTACACTATTCAGCATACATCCCTGTAACATGACTGTGAGACACCACATTCAGCAGCAATCTCTGTATCATGACTGTGAGACACCACATTCAGCAGCAATCTCTGTATCATGACTGTGAGACACAACATCCAGCAGCAATCTCTGTATCATGACTGTGAGACACCACATTCAGCAGCAATCTCTGTATCATGACTGTGAGACACAACATCCAGCAGCAATCTCTGTATCATGACTGTGAGACACCACATTCAGCAGAAATCTCTGTATCATGACTGTGAGACACAACATCCAGCAGCAATCTCTGTATCATGACTGTGAGACACCACATTCATCAGCAATCTCTGTATCATGACTGTGAGACACAACATCCAGCAGCAATCTCTGTATCATGACTGTGAGCCACAACATCCAGCAGCCATCTCTGTATCATGACTGTGAGACACAACATACAGCAGCCATCTCTGTATAATGACTGTGAGACACAACATCCAGCAGCCACACTCCCCAAGAGTCTGTTGACAGAGTGGTCCTGTATCTCCTCCAATCAAAACGTCATTCCCTGAGGTTGTTTGTTCGCTGGTCGATCCACCGTTGGTAAATAAGTCGCTATCAGTCAATGCTGCCAGCGCTCTCTCTCTCTCGCTCCCTACAATTCACAAGAACTCTTGTCTGGTATCTATTCCAGCGGAGTTCATTAATCTACCCCTGTGCCCCTGATGGATGCGTAAACACTCATTATCTCGTTGATTAGCTTTTAATGAAACCGTCACATTTCACACCGCCACCAAGAAAACTAATGAACAAGGAGTCTGGCAATTAAATGATATTGTGATGTGTTATGATCAGCGCCGCGCTTCGTACGGAAGTAGTTGACCGGATTTGATCAACATCTTATACCATATTTCAATTAGGGACTTTTGGTAACGTAGCTCTAATACGTAAACTAAATGCTTTGGTTAATTTTATCTCAATTTCAGCTCGACTAAAGTAAATATCTAAATACTTAAACAGTTAAAAATAAAGGTGGTATGGTGCAACACAAATAATTTACATTTTTTTCAAAAAATTGGAAACGTTTACATAAAACTCCTCAGGTTTGTGAATCTAAATAATATACGTGGTTGCAAAAACGTTACACCAATTAAAATACGTAGAATAATATACATTGATACATAAATATATATAAAACAGAGTAACATTTCTGTTCACCAGAGAGAATAACAATCAACGCACTATTTATCAGACCTCAAATTAAAAATATATATTTTCCAATATCTCAGAAAATATTGATTTTATAAAAATGTATTTCAATTAAATGGTTCTTTCTATTTTCAATAATACTACATTTTTGTTGCGTTCATCTATATATTATCTCAAATAGTGACGGAGTTATGATCAAAAGTGGAAATTTACACTTACGTAAGGTACCCTCAAAGTAATTTTCATGAGAAAACATGAACCGCCATTTTGTTTGTAACGTTAAACAAGTGTCTAGATATCAATTTTAGCAGATTTTGAAAAAAATAGATTCTTTTATCTCTTCTGCTGGCCTTCAGTAAACTACCTTTAATTTTAGGGTTGGATACATAATTCCAAAAATTCTTGAGGGGAACCTTATGAAATCCCTGGATAAGGTTTTATCCCGATCGGTAAAATGGTTTTGGTTCTAAATCAAGACAAACAGACAAATGGCATTGGGGGATTTTTTTTCGGGTTCAATTGGTCACTAAACGTCAATCATTATCCATCAAAATCTTGAATTCGGTTTATTTTTTGCGGTCACAATACCCGAGGGGTCGCTATAAAGTAAAACATCAGTTATTTAGGGACTTATCGTTAATTTTATAATCACAGGACAGATAAATAAGGTTAACCTAGGTAAGTAACAACCTTATTGCAAAGGAACAGGACGAACCGATACCCTAGCACCTACTATAATATCTTCGTCCACACCTGAAGCTGAACCAGGGCCTTTTAATAAATATACGGTGACCTGGCGGTCTAGGGGGGTAAGGTGTCAGACTTCTGTGCTGGCGGTCGGGGTTCAATCCTCGGTCCCGGCATAGGTTTATCTGTTTACCAAACGCTTCCTTCACCTCTGACAAGACATCTTGTGAATGTGGGGAATGCTAGGCCTTCACCGTGGTTCGGATCCCACGTTAAACTGTAGGTCCTCCATTTCATCTCACAATCACCCTACCATTACACATTAGCGTAAGTGCGTATAAACCGAACGTATAGTAAGACGCGGTGCTAATAATAATAATAATAATAATAATAATAATAATAATAATAATAATAATAATAATAATAATAATAATAAAAATAAATATACAACCTCCGTAAGGTCTCAAGATAAATTAATCAAATGGCGTCAACTCGTTCTTTTTTTTATTTCGGAAACGTCGACTCCTAGTTCCATCATCCTTTTGTCCGTCTCTAATAAAAATGACTGTTAATGTGTGAAACACAAGTTTGAGATTCAGTCTTGTACTCTTGTTTTATGACCCTGTCAAGATGTAAAAAGGGTGGAAGGGTCGTTTCACGGCTCATTACATTTTAACGTCACCCACATTATCATCATCAAGACAATCATTGTTAAAAGAGAGTCGTGCGCACGCGCAAACACATCAAACTCTCGTGGAAATGGACTGTCAACTACTTCTTGGCTGTTAGAAGACATCTCTCCTTCTTTCTCACCATACATTTTTTTTTCTATTTTTCCGTAGGTTGTTAAAACCTTCTTTATTAGGTGCGTAAAAAAAACTATACCCTTTTAGTAAAAAAAAAAGAGATACTTTGTTTTGTTTTGTAAAATTTTTTTTTTGACCCCTCTTATATTTCAGATATAAACTTTTATTACAAGTTCGGAGAAAAATAATCCAAGAAATAAAGGTTTATAAACCACTCTGAGTTTCCTTTTTAAATAAAAAAAAATTGGATACTTTTCTACGTACAAACAAACAATAAATATTTAATTTAACTTTAAAATTTGTAACGTAGCCAGAACTGTGATATGTATATAGAGTACATTTTAACATCTCATCTTACTGCCCATTTGTGTTGTACGCATATGTACGCAATACTCTAATGTGTTAAGATGAGAAAGTTTTAAATTATATTAAATGTACCTGCATTTGATTAGAGGGAGAGTGGAAAAACCGTTCGGGGGGGGGNNNNGGGGGGGGGGGGAGCCTCTGAATACCCGGCTGGGAGTCGAGCCCTGATATCCCTGTCATCGGTAGTCTAGTCCAATACGATATTGACGCCTTAGACTATGCAGCCACTAAAGAATATCTTAAGTTTATTCGACAGTAAATATTTTATCGTACGATTTTAGCACTTGTAAGCTATAAATAATGATTTAACTAATTCAAATAATTACAGTTCATGAATTATCGACTACATCCATTATAGTTTCCATCTTGTGGCCTGGACCAGTTTTTTATTCAAGCCATATATTTTACACTACCGGCTTGCTAGTCCTGTTCTATAATATACATTTTTATAATATATATATATTTTCAGCCGTACTGAGAATTGAACCCGGCACCCTTAACTGACTAAGCAGATATTTTACCGACTGGTTTAAGGTGTTGGGATTTTCATGAGTTTTTTTTGGGTATCTTTGCTATGTCAATGTACGTTACATTAACGTTGTTAATATTTCATTTCATTTATAATATAAATATAATAAAAAATATTATTAATATTTCATTGCTCACACCTCATATGTGTGTCTATTTATACGGAACTAAATTTCAACCCCATGCATTAATTACTTTACGTCAACAAATTTAGGCAAAAAGCATAAAAAATCAAGCTTGATTCTTTATATCTTGTGAACTATAATAATTTTGAAATCATCGAATCACTATTTATAGTTTGATAATATATAAACTTGTGAGAACTGTGCAATGAAATTTTTACAGTCAAATGACCTTAAAGTATCCAGACTATTTATTATGAGAAACAATTAAAACTGTGGAGAAAGTATCGATACTTTACTCATATGAGTACTTCCATCCCGGGTTCGGATCGGTTTTATGTATGTGTCCTAGTTATGCATTATTTCTAGGCCCATACCCTGATAACCTAATTTAGTTTCTGATGGTTTGTTTGTTAGTTTGATACACATATAAGTAGGTCCTAATTTACTATATTGTGTATGTTTTAATATTTGTTTGAGTGATTTAATATGATCCGTTCACCCTGAAAATTGAGAGTCTTACCTTGATTGATTACACTATGACTCTATCAAACAAGCTACACCATAGTAGAACTAAGTAAGGTAAGCAGCTATCTTACATGGTAGATGGCAATGTACTGTACATATGTTTTATCATAATTTAATAGTTGTATTTATTGTTACTAGATACGTAACGTTCTAAAAATATTAAGAGGAAAACAACTTCTTACATAACCCACCTCGGTGGCCCCATTGTTTAACTTTCACTGTAGATTAGACTTCCAAAGACGGGGAGATCAGGGTTCGAACCCAGTTGTGCACACTGAGGGTGATTTTACAGCATTTATTCTCACCCTGCGCGCAAATTCGGGTGCACTTAATCTAAATTAAACCTTCATAATCCCCTGAAACATTGGAGTGATAATCAGATAAGTGTATAACCAGAACTTGTAGTAAGCCACGGTGCTAAAAAAAAATAATAAAAAAATTCTTACATTAATACACGGCATTTATTTCGATACCGTTAACAACTGATAATGATATTTTTCTTTTAGATATTTGAAATGAGTAAAATATCGATGATGATTCTGTTTCAATATCTCATCCCCAGGTAGAACCCTGTCTGGCGCCAGACAGTTGTCTGGTGATAAAATATTCAACGTCAGAAATCAAGTCGCAGTACTCACCAAGTCAGTAGAACAGATAGATGAATCATCCTGACCTCAAAGATAGGATCACGTCAACTTTCCCCAGACAAGTTTTCTTGCGTCGTCCTAGTTCCTTTAGTACCTGCAACCTCCTAGTTAACCCTTTAGTACCTGCAACTTCCTAGTTAAGTTCCTGCAACCTCCTAGTTAAGTTCCTGCAACGTCCTAGTTAACACTTTAGTACCTTAAACCTCCTAGTTAAGTTCCTGCAACCTACTAGTTAACCCTTTAGATCCTGCAACCTCCTAGTTAACCCTTTAGTACCTACAACGTCCTAGTTAACCCTTTAGTTCCTGCAACGTCCTAGTTAACACTTTAGTACATGCAACCTCCTAGTTAAGTTCCTGCAACGTCCTAGTTAACACTTTAGTACCTGCAACCTCCTAGTTAAGTTCCTGCAACCTCCTAGTTAACACTTTAGTACATGCAACCTCCTAGTTAAGTTCCTGCAACGTCCTAGTTAACCCTTTAGTACCTGCAACCTCCTAGTTAAGTTCCTGTAACCTCCTAGTTAACCCTTTAGTACCTGCAACCTCCTAGTAGTTCCTGCAATGTCCTAGTTAACATTTTAGTACCTGCAACCTCCTAGTTAAGTTCCTGCAACGTCCTAGTTAACACTTTAGTACATGCAACCTCCTAGTTAAGTTCCTGCAACGTCCTAGTTAACACTTTAGTACCTGCAACCTCCTAGTTAAGTTCCTGCAACGTCCTAGTTAACACTTTAGTACCTGCAACCTCCTAGTTAAGTTCCTGCAACCTCCTATTTAACCCTTAAGTACCTGCAACCTCCTAGTAGTTCCTGCAATGTCCTAGTTAACACTTTAGTACCTGCAACCTCCTAGTAGTTCCTGCAATGACCTAGTTAACACTTTAGTACCTGCAACCTCCTAGTTAAGTTCCTGCAACGTCCTAGTTAACACTTTAGTACCTGAAACCTCCTAGTTAAGTTCCTGCAACGTCCTAGTTAACACTTTAGTATCTGCAACCTCCTAGTTAAGTTCCTGCAACCTCCTAGTTAACCCTTTAGTACCTGCAACCTCCTAGTTAAGTTCCTGCAACGTCCTAGTTAACACTTTAGTACCTGCAACCTCCTAGTTAAGTTCCTGCAACGTCCTAGTTAACACTTTAGTACCTGCAACCTCCTAGTTAAGTTCCTGCAACGTCCTAGTTAACACTTTAGTACATGCAACCTCCTAGTTAAACTTTGGTTCATGCAACCTCCTAGTTAACCCTTTGGCGACCTAATTAAAATTATTTTGATATTTTATTAATTGTGCATATATATGGTAAATTAAACAAATAATGGTTTAAAAAATGGATACGTTCTCATAAAAATAGCTTATTGTGATCATGGAAATATTTTATTTGGACTACCAAACTCAGATTACTATAGGAAGAACACTTTCTAACGCCAACATTGATTGAAAGTCCCTAAGATCTGGCATCTAGAAATTATTTATTTGATTTATTAATTAAAGAGTTCATCAAATAATTGATCAATCTGACACCTTAGCTCAGTATATAGCGTGTCTGTCTACTGAGTTAAGGGTCCCAGGTTAGATTCCTGGCATGTAAGAAAAATTTATGACTGATGAAAATATGGATTTACCCTTTTAGAGTCCCATGGACTGGATGTTGTGTCTGTCCTGGTCTTAAGTTAGATTATAAGGCATATGGAGATATAACAGGCCTAGCAAGCGGGTATTGGAAAATATATGGCTTGGCTAATAGACCTGACAGGCTGGAAACAATAATGTTACTAATCAAATAATTTATCAAAAGCTTACAAATATTTCCTAATGGATTACTTTAGAGTTTCTTTCTTTACACTATTAGTTAAACTGAATGAGAGTGTAGATACACTTATTATAATATTTATATTACGGGAGTTTCCAGTTTACAAATAACGGTCTTCTTAATACAATCAAACTGAAATAAAATGAGGATTATGGGTATGTTCCCTTGTATTGGCGTTCCCGGGGATTCAACCAAAACTGTGTGATGGATTTCGTTTGAACTTGATATTTAAACGCTGTATGGTCATAGCTCAAGGAAAAAAACAACAACAGGAATTTGGATTTCATTCTTGAAATTGGTGAACAGTAGCTACTTATTTTTTTAAATTATAAATTTTATGAGAATTGCATTAAATTACTTAGTATATCTGGGTAGTGTTTTACATGATGCATATTAATGTACGTACTTTTGTTTTTCTAAAAATCAAATTGTTTGTGCATTGTTTAATGATTATGGGTTTATTAAATTTAAAAAATTATTTTAGTGATTTTTATTAGGCTTTATATCAAAAGTGTGCTTTATATGATTATCAAAATCATCGATATTTTCTCTGAAGAAAAACCTTTTAAGGGGTAGTTTACTGATAAATAATTTTTGTAATTTATTCCTAGTTAAAACACAGTACTATGTATGAGAAAAACTATTTACTAGACATTTGTGTCATATAATTTTTTTTAGTGTATATATTTAAAAACTAAAACTAATTAGGAAATATGTTTCCCAAAATTTATTACAAAAAATAACTAAATCGACACCTGCTTCGGTACCCTCACGGTTTAAGTCGTCATTCTCATGTTAGACTAGCCTGTTAATGACAAGAATATAGAGGTTTGGATACTGGTTGGATGGACTAAGGGTGGTTTTCCCTTAATGATTTTACACTCTTCCTCCGTGCAAGTGTGGGTGCACTTCCTCCAAATTCAACCGATCTAACCCTTAACACATTAGCGAAATTAGTGCATATGGTACAACCCGAACAGGCAGTAAAAAGTGGCGCTAAAATAAATGAATTTGCCAAGATTGTTATTTACAATCATCATCTTTGTGTAGAAGAACTGACAACATAACAAAAATATGTTTTTTCCACTGAAACGTTATTTGTTCAATTTGTGTTTGTGTTTTATGTTGTGTTCACTAGGCCGCAGCAGTGGCTAAAGATGAGAACCACAATATCTGATGAATTTGTAGCCAACAAATAAAAGTGGGAATTAATTTTACCATCAATCTGAAAAGGGTTCATTTGTGAATCCCATGTTGGTATATTATTCATTCATAAAGTGTATATAAATATCTAAATATTAATTAATCAAATTCTACCTATGATGTGCTTGCTCCACGTCTTAATACATATTCGAGCGATATACATGTTCACACTACAGAGTTAGAGATGAGCAAGTTAAAATTAAGAAGAAATGTTTCATTATATTAGTGGAAAATGAGTGGAAAACAATTTAAGAAAAAAAAAAATCAAAATCTCACCCGAATCGAGTCTCTACTTACCCCTCTACAGCAAACTAAACCACATTTAGGCCTTAGTCCGTATGCCCGCCGGTTAAGATCCAAGCATATGCACTCTTACCGATTTAATAATATTTAGCACCACGTCTTACTACCAGTTCGGGTTATCCGCTTTAAGTACTAATTACTCTAATGGATTAGGAATTGGGAAGGTTGAATTAGAGGAAGTGAACCCTCATTTTCGTGGAGGGAGAGACCCGACCGAGATTCGAACCTCGATCTCCCCGTCCTCAGCAGTCGAGCTCAACACGACAAGCGCGTTTGCCAACTACGCCACCGAGGTGGGTCTTAACGATTTAAAAAAAATGTAATTACCTGTTAATAGCTGTCCTGTACAGTTTTAAATAAACGGTAATACACAATCACACACACTTTCTAACACTGTGTACTATGGCTTGGAGGATAATTTTCAAAGATAGGGTTTAAATAAACTACCCTTAAATAAGTTTTACTCCTAAATACAAACACATCATCTTGTTAACCACATTAAACCAAATTTTTCTAATATACTAAACAAAATTTTTGAAAATAAAAACTGTGTTCCTATTTATCACGAAAACTAATCCCAGATTGGAATTTTGAATTCCATTTAAAAAGATCAGTTTCCAAAAAACTCATTTTTTTTGTATTATTTTATAAATAAAATGCTCTTAAATTAATTTATTTTAGAAAAATAAATATACATTATTAATGATAATGTAATATAGTTCACTAATACGAATTTTGACCAAATTGCTAAAGCTATTATTTTAAATATTTATATTAAAGAAGTCATCAGTAATCTACCTCTTCCAAAAACAAGTATACAGATTTAATGGTCATAACCATGTCAAACACTCCCCAGGTATACATTTTAATCAAAATCGATATAGCCATTTACAAAATAGCTAGAATTTCATAAATCACTCATAATCAAACGACCCTTTATCGAATTTTCTACCCGAAACCAGGTAAACAGTGTTTTTTGTCATTTAAAACATTCCCAAGATAACCATTTGTAAACAAACAAATCGTTAAAGCGATTTGTAAAATATTTCAAGTTTTTGAAAAATCAATCACTAATCAATAAATCATAAATGTATTTTTACCCCAAAAACAACAATACATTATTTTATTACCACACAAATTATTATATATGCATTTTAACAAAATCGTTGGAACTATTTTCAAAATATTTAGAATTTAGAAAAAATTACCATTAGTTTAACTACCTTTCAATGATTTATTGTTTGAAAACCAAATAATTATAAAGTAATACATTTCATGTCAATCAAATATTTGATATGCATTCTTAACAAAATTGTCAGAGCCACTTCAGGAAAATGTACAAGTAAAAAAAATTACTCATCAGTAAACTACTTTTAATTGAAGGGCTAGACTAAAAGAAAGAAAAATATTTTTGTGGTGTAGCAATAAAAATTTAAATATTATATTTGAACAAAATCCATTAAACCGTTTTGTAAACATGGCTATAGACAGCCATAATTGTAAAATCAATTTTTTTTGGGTTCATGTTCTAATAAAACGTAAATATTCGTCATAACCTCAAGATCGAGTTTTCACAATTACAATATTTTCTCTTGATATGAGAAAGTAAAAAAAAAGAAGGGGATTTTGGAAAATGTATCTTTAAACTTAACACACAGACGTATTTTACCTTTTATAAGAGAACATTTCACGGGAAAGTTGTCCTGTCAGACCAAAGAACATCATAGAGATGAAAGCTCTTTCGTTTTTTTTTATCAGAGAATGTCCATGTATATTCCACGGTACAAAGTAGGGGGAAGGGGGTGGAAAGGTTCTACTAGACCATAGAGAAACGTCTGTTAAAAAAAAAAGTAATTATGTTTGACCATGTCGGAGCGGAACTCTTCTTTCTTTTGTCGTATTTGCAAGAAAAGGCCCCAGCCTAGCGCACTCATATTTTAAGAGAAAGTAAAGCCAGAGTTCTTTGATATCTGAGAGAGGTGGAGGAAAGGGGGTAGGGGTAAAAGAAGCGAACACTTGATTCATAACAACGACCGGGTCAAAGCAATTTGTCTACAAGTTTCTCCTTGCTATTTTCGTCCAATCCCGGCCTTTCCCCC